>JAGXCT010035755.1:0-44431 GCA_022495035.1 Philopotamus ludificatus | reverse complement strand
AAAATAGTTTCACCACATAATGTCTATCTACGTACACGTTTTATTACTCAATTTGCAATGTTTTTGATACATAATTAATTTCTCATCAATTTATGTAAAAAGATAGAAAGAAAAACAAAATCAAACTATTTAATTTGGATTTTTTCTTCACTTTTTTTTTTATTAGCTACTAATTGATCGATATATGCGGAATAAATAATAAAAAAAAAGATTTGAGGCCCCCTGAATTAATGAGGCCCCAGACGCGCGCCTTATGCGCCTTAGGTGAAATTCGTCACTGCTAACAACCATTATAGCAGAGCTTTAGAAAATACAGTAATAATACTTCTCTATTGTCGGAAAAACAATTATTAAATAGATGAAATCGTTCGAAGTTTCAGTTTTACTATATAATGGAGTAAATTATGTAGTAAAAACATTTGTAGATAATAATAAGTTAAGTAAAACGGAAATTACATATGACCTGACCTAATAATTGAATATAGAAAAATAGATTTATACATTTTAAAGATTTTCCTAAATAGTTAGTTTGTAATAAAAAAAATGCACTAAAATAATCAATCATTCATAAAATATCTCTTAACCACTTAATCATCAACAATCGTTGCAGATCAAGTGATTATAATAAAGACGAGTTATATAGTTATAATACATACATACGAAAATAGTTATATCAGTTATAAGAGTAAGAATAGATTAGATGAAACTATGAGTGTTATAGCAATACGGAGTGAGCAAATTATAATTCAAAGCATTTTCCTATGTCAATCTTAATCGTCGAAATCTTAATCTTTCATTAGATTGTAAACATAAAATAAAATATTAAAATCAATATACATACATACATCTCGATCTAATGAAAATCATTCATAATACATTTCAATTGTATACTAAATCTTTTTCAGATGAAAATTTAATTGAAAAAAAAACACAAAAAACTGAAAAATGAAAAAAGCATGCCACAAAAAAGTGAATGCAATCTTTTAGCTAAAAATTCGGAAAAATGTGTAAGTTTCAGAAATTGAAAATGGGAAAAGCATGTGTGCATTTGACTGTAAAAAATTTACAAATGGAATTTTATTGATCAAAGCCATTTTGTATCTTAAAAATGTCGTGTTATACACATATTTACCGTTGATCTCTATGATAAACAAAGAGACGTCTGGCTATCCAATATTGTCAACTAAACGGAAATAAATAGATCTGTTTAAAATAGTCGTCTCGGAGATGTTTTTTGTGATGTTATGTCTCCGCAATGATAATAATAATAAAAAAACACAATGAATTATGATCGTATCCACACGACTTTAATTGAATGCAGGAATGCATATATGCATTTCCCAGTTCGATAATTAGCAAAACTTGTAACCCTGCCGTAGAGCCTTGTCTTTCATGCCGCAAAATAAGAAATAAAGGTGAGATAGATTGTGAAAAAGTAGGGTGAGGTGGTTACCGATGCACACAACACGCGATATTGCTCACCAATGTTGCGCAGTACGCCATCTGAGAACAATAGAAAGTATCAAGCACATTGTTACGATGATATTTTAATCATTGCAGTCATTTATTAATATTACGACACTGAAAACACAGAGAATGTAATAATTTGATTACACGATATATATGTGAGATGATCTACGCGAGCCGATAACTATTTTATACGATAAAGACATTCTCGCATATCAATATTAACGAATTCGAATGAATAATATATTAGGGGGACCGAAAAGTAATCAAAAATGTCTTTTGCTAGCGAAAAACATTTGTTTATTAAATTCAAAACGATAAACGATCCGTCATCACGGCTCGAAACCAACGCCGCTGGACGATGGGGTATATTTTGTATGAAAATAGACCCCAAAAAAATGATAATACCGTCAACAATACCTTGAGATTTAAAAAAAATGGATTATTCTATGAATAAAAATAGTTATTCGTGTTATATTAGGTGTAGTAAAAAGTCCTATCGTATTTTTTCAATAAAATTAAAATCCATTTTTTTAAACATTTATTGATTTATTTTTACAAAAAATTGGAATTAAAAAAATGTTCTGAAAAATTCTGTTTGGAATGATTTATTTTTAAAAAAGTGTTCCATAGAACGAAACAAATGGGTAGTTTCAAGGGGCTAAGTCTGGCGAGTAAGCAGGATGCAGTAAAGCCGTCAAACCCAAGTCATGCATTTTTTTCAGACACTTTTGAGTGATAGGCCACTTTGTACCCGTTCTATTTGACAGTTCTTTGATGGTTATAGTTGGGTTTTTTCTATTTCAGATTTTATGACGGCTTTATTTACTGCACAGGGTCGTCCACTTCGAGGCTTATCTTTTAAGTCAAAGTTTTTGGATTTGAATTTTCTGTCCCAGCGTTGAAATTTTCTGACATTTAATACGTCTCCATAAATGTCGCAAATATTTCTTGTAGCGATAGTTGTGTTTTTCTTGGAATGAAACTGGAAGAGTATGCAGTTTTGCAGTCTTCTGAAGGAACAAATTCGTCCATTGCGACTGGGTTGAGTAAAAAAATTTTTTTTTGTATTGAACATAGACGGAGACAAGCACACAATAAAACAACACGTCTTGACCCGTCAAAGGACTAAAAACAACTGATTCTAAAACTACCCTTTGAAAATACGACATGACTTTTTACTACACCTAATATATTAGTAGAAAAATGCCAAATATCGATCTAATTTTGATTTTTTTTACTCATTGATGCGACGCCCGGATCGGTTTCCACACATGCACAGCACGATATATTTTCTCGCTCGGACTTGGACACGCGCGATGTTTTTTCTCGCTCTTATTAGAGTCGAGTGTTGTCTCATGCCGGTATCAGACGTGGCGGCGAGGGCGGTTGGGCACAATCATGATTTCGTAGATTCTACGGAGCTATGAGGAGCCAGGCCGTTATCCAGGTCAATTCAGTGACGTGTGTGCCACCGGAGGTGCCCGTAGCACCCAATCAGACCGTAAATTAAATACGAATTGGCCCTAACCTCGTCTGATTATTATTGTTACAATCTACGCGTGACAGCTCGGCTCCCGGGCTTATGGCTGGCGACCTGACCCGTATTCGAAGAGCCAAGATAACCTGGAGAACGTCCGTCACAGTCATGACATCATGGTTGAGACGGAGGTGTCCTCCAGGTGGCAAAGATCCCGTCAGGGTTAATAGGCCACTTAAATAAATAAGTATCCAGTACGGAGCAATAAAAAACATCACCCCGGTGCCATAAGAAAACAATATTGTTGTTTTTTTTCGCAATTGCGGACAATTAAGGCCAATAATTATTTATAGGAGATAAACTTGGGGTCCTAAATAGACCCTATCGGCACGGCTAGGTTAATGTATGCTCTGACGATCTGAAAAGGCGGTAATCCGACGGCGCGAGATCCGATGAATAGGGTGGATGAATTAAAAGTTGCAATCTAAGCTCCCTTATTTCTTCCTGTGTTATTTTAGCAGCGTGTTGAAGGATTCTTTTTTTTGTTATTGACTAAAACATATCGTTTTTATGAACTCTTGTTTCATTCGCTCGAGTTGTTCACAAGACACTGTTGCTGTAACGCCGCAAAAACGGATGGGCTTCATACCGAGACAAAAGGGACGCGCAGATGGTACGCCGTTGATCGAGCGCCGTCTCCGTCAATTCATGAGGAAACCCAAATTCTTGCCTGTACGCAATTTTTCCTATGCGACTCAATTGTTTGACGAGGATCTGAATCCACCATCGCCTTCAGGATATCATCATCTGATTTTTAGGGTCGTCCTTTTCGTGCGACATCTTTGAGATTCCTATTTTAATTTATAAACTTTTGAAACCACCGATGACACTTGTTTAGTTAGGTATTTTTTTTCATTGCTTCGTTTCCCTTGAGTGCTTCTTCTAATGTTGGCCTTGACATCTTTAACAAAACTTACGTGTTTGCGGGACCGCGTCTCGACACAAACTAACTGTGACCGAGTTCATCGAAGATATTTTGATTACTTTTCGGTCCCCCTAATATATTATTATTTCATGATATCGGTCGTCTAAGATTAATGAGCGGCACCTGGCAATCAGGAGCGGTGTGATGTGCAGCTTGCGGGCAAGGTGTGGACGAGTTCGGTGAACAGAGGGCTTCGACAGCGTGAGGGCCCGTCGACTTTCCTCCGGGACCGCAGCAAGCACGTTCACCTATAGAATTGTCTCCGACCGGACACTCCAACTCCCAGCAGTCGATTTCACCGAGCTGAATATAAAAAAAATACTATGTAATGTGTCCATATTGTATATTTTACGAAGGATGTATTCAAAATAATTACCAGACATTCGCACGTCTGACACTGATAGACCCATCTTTCGCCGCTGTGAAATACGACGTGGTGCAGCTCTTGATGGTGGCAATCGTTGGCGGGATTGCATTGAGGGCAGCAAGCGGGAGAGGGCCTCGATCCCGCCAAAGCACCGTTCGAAGAATGCGGCGAACAGACGCACGGTGCTGGTGAACAGTTCAGCACACCCTGCTGGCAGTTGCATATTTGACATTGTTCAACCCATTCGCTGTTATCCGATACTTCCGTACTTCCGTGCATGCAACCTTAAAATAAATAATCCCAATATAATGTCATATACGAACATATTTATTTATTATTTAAAGACAATGCGAGGTTGTCATTACAGAGTGATAATTAGCCAAGTGGTTTAGTAGATAGCTCTGACTACCGGAGAGTTTCCGAGAGCAACTGTCCTCAGATTTGACGGAAGAAAAGCACACGCGAACGAGCTCGATGGTAATGAGATGGTGCCCATAAGGGCAACTCGCACAGTACAAGAGGGCTATGTACTGCGCCAACCAACAGCAGCAACAAGAAGTGCTTTGCCAAGTAGATCGACCTACTTCTCTTAAGAGTTCCATACCCAGGCAACCCTGAATACATTCGCTGGGGTATAATTTTATTATTTACGTGGCCTTATAACCCTGAAGCGGGTCTTTGCCACCTGGAGGACAACTCCGTCTCAGCCATGATGTCATGACTGTGACGGACGTTTTCCAGGTTATCTTGGGCTCTTCGAATACGGGTCAGGTCGCCAGCCCAAGCCCGGGAGCCGAGCTGTCACGCGCGGATTGTAACAATAATAATCAGACGAGGTTAGGCCCAATTCGTATTTAATTTACGGTCTGATCGGATGCTACGAGCACCTCCTGTAGCACACACGTCACTGAATTGGCCTGGATAGCGGCCTGGCTTCTAATAGCTCCGTAGAATCCGCGAAACCATGATTGTGCTCAACCGCCATCGCCACCACGTCTGATACCGGCACGCTAAGCTCGGGTAAAATTCCCTGATGTAACGATATCTGAGGAAATACGAAGTGTCATATGGCAGCCAGATAATCCCAGGTCCTGATTCAAGTAAACTCCGAACCAATGTATCGTATAGCAACCTTACTAATAAGGTGCTATGTATGCAATGAGAAATTCTCAAGCAAATCCCAACATTCTTGAAGCTCTATTACATACCTCGTATACATGTGAATTGAACCTAAATTTAGAATCGAACAAAATTCACAGATCTTTTATTGATGACTGCCTGGGAAGAGTTACGTTCTAAAGCATGTAATCAAAGGTTTGAAATTCTTAAAATCTAGGAAGATGATTAGTAAATGCCCATTAGCAAAGAATTGATGTTCAGCTGCAGCGAAATATTGAGAAAACTGATTTAAATAGTTTTAAGTCATCTGCAAAGAGTGCAAAATTACAAGAAAGGAAATAAAACGAATAATAATGGACCCAAATTAGAACCCTGTGGGATTTCCGAAGTTGCATCGTAGGCATATGACGTTAGGGAGTCATGCATCACGCACTGTTTCCTCTCCTTAAATAAGTGGAGAAAAATTGTAAGAGATTGTCCGAAAACCCATAACTCTCTAATTTAGAAATGAGTCTAGTGTGGTCGACCTTATCAAATGCCTTTTTTATGTCGTTATAGATAACGTCGATCTGGACCCCCTTATCCAGTGACTTGGAAACATAGTTTAAAAAGCTAAGCAGACCAGTGACTGTCGAGCGTCTAGGCCGAAATCTCGAACAGCTTGGCAGGTCCGGATAGAACAATCACTAAACTATAATTACCAATATTTGATTTGTCACCCATTTGAAAGAGTGACTTTAAAAAAAATCCACCAATCAGGGAATGTTGCCGATTTTAACGAAAGGTTATAAATATGTCGAAGAGACTCTGTCCATTGTTTTGATTGTAATTTATCGAAAGCATATATCATTAGGGCTCTATCTATGGTATCGATGATCAGCTGAGGTGCATTCGAAGATTGGATGACCTTAAGCTGATATCGAAGTCAGTATGAGATCCTGGGATGTTGAGTACTGACTGAAAGTAGTGGGCAAAGGTTCAAAGGGCGCTGTTCACATGACAACACGTAATTATGATGGTCCGATGGACCGTCGCCTTGTACTCTCTTCGGAGGCGTACGATTGGCTCTCGGTCCTCAGGTTTAGCGGACAGTTTCCACGCTTTGTGGAAGAAGTGCTTTCTTGCCACCAAAGAAATGGCCTTATTAAAAAATAACCTTCTTAGATTTAAGTGGCGTTTAAGCGGATGACATGAATCAAACACTCCATAAACGATGTAAAAGAATGCAAAGGTTCGAATCATTGCATCCATACACTCTCCAGCGCTCTGTAAATTAATATTAACCTTTAAACGCTCAGTGGTCCGCGGATTTGCGTCGTTAAATGCCAAACGGTCCCGTACGGGACCAGTGATTATAATGCATTTTGCAATCGGATTACTTACAACAAAATAATTTAATATTATCAAATGATCGTCGTATACGTACTTAATTTACAATCAGGTTTAGAACAAATACATTTAAATGAACCCTCGGTATTAACACATTCGGCACTGTGATGGCATGTGTGCAAGCCTTCTTCGCACTCGTCGATATCTGAAACAGTTTTAATAGCGTTTTAATACAACTTTTACGGATCGTGTATATTATTATGTTTTTTAATACCTTGACATGATGTAGCTTGCGAATCATCTAATAACTTCGATCGATACCCTGGTTTACATTTACAATAATACCATCCCGGCATATTAACGCAATTAGCAGTCGACGGGCAGTGATGAGTATTCGTAGTACATTCATCCAGATCGCGTTCACAATGCTGCCCAGTAAAACCTGGACGACACTCGCATTTCTCCGGTAATTGACATGTTCCGCCGTTCAAACAACCCTTGGAACAAATTGCTACAAACAAAGCACAGAGTTAGCATCGCGAGCGGATGTTTTAATATGGGATGATGTGTGCAGCTCACGTTTACAATCGTAGCCATCGCCGTGATATCCCTGCATGCACTGACACGAATAGGAACCAGCCGTATTAATGCAGTGGGCAAATGGAGAACAGCGGTGGTCACCCGACGCGCATTCATCAATTTCGATGCAATTATATTTATCAGATCGTGCATAACCGTCCTCGCATTGACATATGTATGAACCAATGACGTTAATGCATTTTGTGTGCAGATGACAGTGATGTCCCAACAGCCCGCCTTCGGAGAAACATTCGTCGACATCTGAAAAGTATTCAATTAAACATTTAAAATAAATCATCACGTATAAGTTATAGATATATTCTATGTATCACTGTTGCCAAGGTGAAGCATGCTAGGGGTTCGCCTTAAAGGGATGTATGCAGACCGAACTCATTCAGTGTACGGTGGTCTAAGCTTTGAGTCGATCGGTCGTGAGTTATGCTAACCGCCCTTAACAAAACGAGATACTATCGAGGCTAACGTGGTTTTAATATACTCTCCCACGCCCTTCTTATTCTAACCGTAGGCGTCATCCTACAAATTGGAGGCTCGTCCGAGATCGGAAGATCCTAAGCACCGCACGTGTTTTTGACAAGTGGAATAAACTCAAAAATGGCACCGCTTGAAAAGAGGATGCAGATCTACGATGAAGAGAACGTCGGGATGACGTTTAGAAATATCGAAGATATATTGACGTGGTTTACCGGAGAAGAGTAAGTATTCGGTAAAGCGCTGGATTGCGAAGTTTGAAGAGATCGCAACTCTGGCGAGATGGAACAACGTCGTGAGGTTCCTCTAAGCGAAGCCGTGTCCTCTTGACAAGGGCACGGCGCATCGGGAGCGATCGGGACGCGTTAAGACGACCCTCTACAAGAATCGGGCATGAAGAAGACGAGTGAACAGTCTGTAGCGGTTATTACACCACGCGCGAGGTGATTTCCCGCGCTTCAATTTGAATTTAAAATCCCTTAGCGGGATTTAGTGGCATGATCAAAATCACTAGCGCCACTATGCCAAGGCGTCCCGCAGACAGCCAAACTCTCTCTGTCTGCCCCCGGCGGTCGTAATGTTAAGACGCCACCATGACGACTCTGGATATTTCCTCTCATCCTCTCCGTGGAAATCCTCATCGACACAGTATTATTTTTTTTATATTTATTTACAAGACAGACGCGTAGCACGAGTAATTTATACCAGACGACGCAAAAAAGGAGACCCTGCAGATCCTCAGGCACCGGATGTTGTCTGAGGCTGTTACTGTCTAGGACACATGCAGGGAGACTATCCAGGTGTTAGGGGGGGCGCGACAGTAGTACCGAAAAGGTAACCCACCGCTGCCACCAAAATGTTAAGGGGGGCGCGACAGTAGTACCAAAAAGGTATCCCACCACAATTAAAAATGTTAGGGACACATGCAGTCCAATAAATGGAACCCGTCACGCCTCCAATGCTATAAACCCGAATCGCGTATCGTGTTGCATTAATGACCGCTGACGCCAAAACGTCTCGATCGTCCGGGTAGCTGACGATCGGCATTGAAGATCGAGACAGCGAAACACGTTTTGGTTTGTTAATGATGTTTATTCTGAGATTTTTGCAGGTGTCGTCAGTTCGATGATAAGTGTGACGAAAGATCCCAGAGACGTATCTCCGGTACGAGACGATGATAAAGATCCCAGAGACGTATCTCTGGTACGAGATGATGATGAAGATCCCGGAGACATATCTCTGGTACGAGACGATAATGAAGATCCCGGAGACGTATCTTCGGTACGAAATAAATCACGGAGATGTGACTGTCATGACGGCGCGAGCCAATGTCTATGAATGCGTAAAAAATGGGACATATTTATACCCGGTCCTGGGAGTCACGTGACGATGACGTCACCGACTTTTAGCGAATCGTTTCATGTAAATGTGTTCTGTGGCATAATTTTCCGTGTTAGCATAGGGGCGCACTCGAGAATATCAAGAGCCCAGAAATGATACGGACGGACTATGCTGGTTTATGACACAGGAGACTACCCTGCGATCCACGCGGGGAGACTTTCCGATCGTTATCGTCTACGAATGATGACCAGCCCCCACGCTAAAGGCTCGCCGTGGCCCGAGTCACGAACCCCCCTGTTTTTTTTCTGAATTTTTTACTCGATTTTTCGAACCTTTACAAGTCCTTGATGGGGTATTTCTATAAGATGGTGGATATCGCCAGCGGGGGTCAGTTTTGAAAGGAGGCTACGATGGTGTGCATCATAGACGGAATTCCTGGGCCGAAAATGGCGAAGGACGTCTAAACAGACCTGGAAAAACTGGCAGCTAACTTCAGCAAGTAGCATCATTCGCTTCCTGAGAAGAAATTGTCCGCGCAGAAACCACGTGGTGATCGCGAAAGTACTGACTACGAGAGAACAACAAGTCAACGGCAAGCAAGAGGACTAAAAGTGGGCGTACTACGTGTGAGCGAGCAAACCTGGTTTGGACGAAAAGCAGCCATTGTCATCAGAAGGAGCTATTTTATTGTATGATGATGAAACTGAAGTAGCGACCGAGCTATTGTCTTCAATTGAAGGACCAATTTTAGAGGAAAACTTCGAAATAGTTATTGAATCACAAAAGTCAAGTGTAGTGTTAAATGAAACTCATGTGACCACAAAGCAAAACGAGAGATGAAGAACGCAAGTATGATTTCGATGTTGAAAGTAAGATTGGATAGAGTGTTGGGAGTGAAAGGTTTAAATTGTCTGAAATTTGTGACAAAAATTGTATCCCACAACCAATATTAGAAATAGGTATCCCACAATTGCACAATCCCACAGGTAGGTGTCCTCAGTTCGATTATAGATATACATGGAAATGAAGGTTAAAGATCCCAGAGACGAATCTCTGGTACGATATGTAGATAAAAAAAAGATCCCAAAGATACCTTTGGTAAGAGTAAATTAATTATAAGATCCCAGAGATGAATCTCTGGTACGATAAAATCACGAAGATGTGAGAGACATGACGGCGTGGGCGAATTACCCTGTCAACTGTCGAACTACTGACAACTACCAACTGCCGATTGACAAAAACGGAGTTTTTGTAGCAGGAATGAAAAAGTGACGACTTGTTGTCTATGAAAGAGATGCGGACGTTCGGATTTTCAGGAAGGGCCGTGTAGGATATTTAATTGTATGTGTCAGTGCTGCCAAGGTGAAGCATGCTAGAGTTTGGCCTGAAAGGGATCTATACAGACGGAATAACAGTCTACAGTAAAACCCCCATTTACACATAAAGTCGGGACCGTGTAATTTGGAGTCGTGTAATTGGGGGAGTGAAGGACGCCGGCTGTGTGCTTATAGCCTGGCACGTGTTGAATATACAGACGCTAGCCAACGTTTAACTGTATGCACCGCATAGACGGGCTGTGTATGTGAATGCGACCGCGCAATTAGGGGGTTTGCGGCGAATATTTCAATCCAGCGCGTAATTCGGAGTAGTGTAATTGGGGGTTCCGCTGTATACTTTGGATTGTAATATTCAGTGTACGTTGGTCTGAGCTTTGGGTCGTGAGTTATCCTATAAATATATAAACAAATATTTACCTGTACACGTAAAACCGTCTCCTTCAAAGCCTTCGTTGCATTTACACGCATATTTTGTGTTTAAATTCTTGCATGTAGCGTTTTCGCTACAAGCATGACCTTGGCTGCAATAATCGACGCCTAAAAAAAAAATCATCACGTATTAAGTACACGGATTGTATAGATTTAGAATAACGGCGACTTACCCGGACAAAATCGGCAACATTCTCCAGATACTAAAAATTGCTCCGAAGGACTGCACGGAAGAGTGGGACATTCCGTATCGGGATCAATTTTGGAGCAGTCCATCCCCCCATCATTGCATTCGCACACAACGCATTGTTTCAATGGAATCAATTCTCCGTGCTGATAAAATGTCCCTCGTGAAAAACATTTACCTGTAAAATACCACGTATAATTTTTAAATATTCGTCCCGTAAAAATGAATAATCAATCTGTAATACGTACGCAAACAAGTTGGACAACATTCGCCGGGATGAGTTACAGGTTTTCTACAATCCGTTGGAGCACAGTCGACGGGTCTACACGTAATTTCTCCATGCTGAAATTTTTCAATCGTTTAACGTTGGTCATATCTTATATTTAAAATTAATATAATTCAGATACTCACTACACAGGAACATCGGTTACAGTCTTTTTGCCATGTTGCACCATCCGCATGTATCGTTCCGTTGATGGTGCAAGATTTTTGGCAATCACATTCTTCCACTTTACGAAGTCTTTCCTCATGCGCTGAGAGCTATTAATGTAAAATATAATATTACAGTCAACCCTTCTATAGCGATCAGATAGAGACCACGCTATAGAAAAAACGCTATAGAAATTTAGGCCCCCATACAAAATTTGAGGTTAGGTTCTTTTAATTGTATTTTGCGATTTGAAGGAAATTAAACATTTGACCCATACATATATATTCAATGACCTTGCATGTGTTTAGTTGGATAAAAAAAATGAAAAGACGACATTTTGCCGACATATCGAGAAGATAATGACAAAATTGCTGAATGAGCTTAATGTCATTAAAGACAAGTTCTAACTTGCACACAAACTCCTTGGCGGCGTGGATAATAGTGGACGAAAATCTCCCAAACACACTCGTAATAAAAAAAAATGCTTATGCAAGACTGTCCGCGAATGTGTTAAAGATTGCAAAAGGCGGTAGTAAAGAAGTATGTTGTAATCAGTGGCGGATTTCCCCTTAGGCGCAGTTGGGGCGCACCTGGGGCCTCAAAGTTCAGCTCTCAAAACCAATTTTTTTTAGCAATAACGGTCATATTTTGAAATCAAATGCACTGACTGTACCGCGGTTCAAGATCCATGGATTCAGGCGCGTAGCTACCTTGCCCGTTTCCTCAGATCAGATCAGCAGATCAGCAGATCACTCGCTAGAATATTTTAACTGGCAACACAGTTACGTTCAAAAGAGTCTGTAGCGACATATTCATTCAAAATAATTTGCAATAGTTTTATAAGATTAGAGCTATAAGTGCTAGCAGTGAAAATTTAAAGGTAAATCATCAAAAAATAAAAAAAATGGCAGGTAAAGGGTTAAGGCAAAACGATGCAAGGCATCGGGGCCCTCGAGATATGCAGAGCCCTGCAGAGGACCCCTGATTTGTTTTTAAAATAATAAATATTTGTAACATCTAAGCCGTTAATATCCATCATCGAGAGGCTAATACAAATAATAAAAATTAAAAAGTATAGTAAAAATATTTTGAGGGGGCCTCAATATTTAATTATGTCTGGGGCCTCTCAAGTGCTAAATCCGCCACTGGTTTATCTGAAGTCCTTGCAAAATACTTGCGAACTAAATTATTCTTTACATCATATTGGAGTGTTGTTGTGTGCCGGTATCAGGCGGGGCGGTGATAGCGGTTGGGCACAATCATGGTTCGTAGATTCTACGGAGCTATGAGGAGCCAGGCCGCTATCCAGGCCAATTCAGTGACGTGTGTGCTACAGAAGGTAGCACCCGATCAGACCGTAAATTAAATACGAATTGGCCCTAACCTCGTCTGAATATTATTGTTACAATCCGCGAGTTGACAGCTCGGCTCCCGAGCTTATGGCTGGCGACCTGACCCGTATTCGAAGAGTCAAGATAACGTGGAGGTGCCTCAGTGGCTTGGAGGTCAATTCAGTGACGTGTGTGCTACAGAAGATAGCACCCGATCAGACCGTAAATTAAATACGAATTAGCCCTAACCTCGTCTGATTATTATTGTTACAATCTACGCGCGACAGCTCGGCTCCCGGACTTATGGCTAGCGACCTAACCCGTATTCGAAGAGCCAAGATAGCCTGGAGAACGTCCGTCACAGTCATGCCATCATGGTTGAGACGGAGGTGTCCTCCAGGTGACAAAGACCCGCCTCAGGGTTAATAGGCCGCTTAAATAAATAAGTACAGTTAAACCCCCACTAACACTAAAATCGGGACCGTGTAAGCTGGAGTCGTGTTATTGGGGGAATAGCCTGGAGCGTGTCGAATACAGACGCTAGCCAACGTTTGACTGTATGCACCGCACATATGGCTGTGTGTGTGCAGCCGAACCCGTGTCAAATGAATAGTCGGCCTTGTATGTATTCGTCGAATGCAACGGCGTGAATGCGACCGTGCAAGTTGGGGTATAGGCGGCGAATATTTCAATCCATCGCGTTATTCGGAGTAGTTTAATAGGGGGTTCGACTGTAATCATATTGTATTCTATACCTTATCAGCTAATTCTTGAATATGTGCAGTCAAGTCCTGTACGGTGGCTTGAAGTAGTGAGAATTGTCCGCACGTCGGGCATTCCGAATCGAGAGCTGGACATTGAGCCAGATATCCGTGCGGACCGCTGACTATCCTCACGTCTTGCAATGCGCCCTTAAATCAAGAACAATCATTATCAATATCTAACACATCGTATATATTAATATGTGACGTTTTATCAACCTTGAACAGCGAATGTTTGCTGTTGCGCTGACCGAGCCATAGTGATAGTTGCGGCTGCGAGAAATTCCGATCCGGTATAGAGATGGAGCGTCTATAAACAGGATGGCAGTCCACTAGTAATTGAACTTGGGTGCCGGATATGCTCAGCGCTACCTGATGCCAAGCTCCATCGGCCAATCGGTACGGAAATGTTTCTACCCTAGCAGTTTCACTGCCCGCCGCCACATAATGCAATCGTATCTCGTCTCTCCTCCCGCTCGACTGAAGCTCCAAGTACCTGTTGAACAACACATATTAAAACAATCTTTACTCACTGTGAAAAATATCCTGTTCCGAGGTACATGTCACAATATGGCCGCAACTCACAGAACAAAATATTACAACACAGGCATGTTCATAGATGTTGTATGATTGTGAAACCGAAACATCAATTATTTTTATGCGAGCATGTCATGTATATAGTATGGCTTTGTATATTTTACAAATGATATTCTGTATAGAAGAATATCGAGGTCTACATCTCAAAATCACTGTTTTTTTTTTAAGGATATTATATACATAGGGGATGCTTATGTACCTCGGAACGTTACAGCACCTCTAAATGCTAATTAGCTATGTTTAATCTATCAATATTTCTCGTTGTGAAAAAATATCATTCCAAAAATAGTTGTCGCCTGTTATCAAGATCTACGAATTGAAAATTATATGTAAAAATAAGTAACAATGAAGAATAATGACACAAAAGTTCTTACGTCACTTTAAGCGTGAACTGTATAATAGGAGAAAGTGGATTCTCATGTTACTTGGAATGCAGTTAACACGCAATAGGATTATGGTTACCTCCTTCGTCCTGAAAATAATTCAGGGATCTTTGCCAAGACAATTTTTACTTAATCACGACGATCAGAATACATATTAAAATCAGAATTCTTTGCATAACAAATACGAATAATTGATTTAGAGATGACAATTCTTGCAAAGAATCCTAAATTAAATATATAATACAAATAAACACGACAGATATACATCAATATTTAATGAAATATAACATTAAACAACAAAAAAAAAAAAACAACGGGCTGATGTTACGCACATATCTACATATATGGAAAAAATAATTATCAAATATATTTTAATTTAAACATTAAACACACAGCAAGGATCAAAACGGGATGAATACGAATCATTCATGCTCATACATTAAATAACAATAAATAAAAATAAACATTAAATGACTATACATATAATTGTTTGATGCGGAAATATTAGTATTAATAGTTTGTTACGATTACAGTAACTCAACGGGATAAACAATGATACAATGATCATGCATAGAGGTATGTTATATTTAATAAAGGTTGGATTAAGGAGGACCATTCCGAGGTACAGATCATTCCAAGATACATGATTATCCCCTATATATATACATATATATTTATATGTAGTATTGTCAATGTTTGAAATAATATACCACAAGAACCACTATTGCATCCAATGTATGTGGAAACATGATGAGTGGATCGCGGGCATCTACATGCATAGCTTGCCAATATTTGATGTTGAGATGTAGAACTCACTGCCACTCACAATAATACTATGTGTCAACGCCACCTGAAATTATGCAGGGAAATTTTATAAATCGGTGAAGAGAATTAGAAAAAAAAAATACTGAACAAAATTAGAATTAGTAGTGCTCGGTTATACAAATCCTTATTTGAACGTTCGGCTCCTAAAAATATATATTCTTAATGAAACATATGTGTTTTAATTAAATTAACGTGTTCAACCGTCGAGGAAATAATTTAAATAAATATTATTACTATCGAACGATGACTGAATTCGTTTAAAAACGATCGATATTGTTGTTGATACAGTTTTTTTAACGTCAAGTACACCCTTTTGCAAATCAAAAGCACCCCGAACATCCAAAAAGCGATTATTTAAATTTATATACTGCTAAAAAAACGTAATTAGTGGGAAAACGTAAAATCGGGGTACTACATAAATACAGTGGAACGCGGTTTTTACATTTTTTAAGGAACTGATAAAAAAAAGTATAAACGTTCAGATAGAGACCACACTATATAAAAAAAACGCTATAGAAAGTTAGGCACCTATACAAAATTTGGGGTTAGGTTCTTTCAATTGTATTTTGCGATTTGAAGCAAATCAATCAATGCGCGTCATTGTCAGAGTCATATAATATTCCATAGAGATTTTTTTAATACCAGTTGCTCAACTTATAAAAAAAATAGAATGATTGAAAACCCTTTTAACACATAAATACATAAAGCCCTAAAAATCGTATGCATTGATTCACTTGATCATAATTTGTTCCACGACTATACAAGTAGAAAAATATATTCTAACTGTATTGTGATGAATATCTCTGGTACGTTTTTGGACGGTGATTCACAAAAAAGAACAGAACACGCATAGCGGCGAGGTAAGGGGGCAAACAGCTACTGAAAATTATTTTCTAAGTGCACGTACATATTTAAAATGCACATTAATAATATATTTACGAAGATTCTAATTTAACCTTGGAAATATTGCGTTACGTTATTGAACGCTATAGGAGGGAACGCTATACAAAAAACCGCCACAAACGCTATAAAAGTGAACGCTATTATAATTGTTTAACTTAATTTTTAAAAACGTCAATTTGATTTGCAAAAAGTTGTATTTGATTTGTAAAAAGTTGTATTAGATTTGAAAAAGGGTGCATTTGATTTGCAAAAGGTTGTATTTGACGTAAAAAAACTGTAAACGACAGAATGCTACGAACCGTTTTATTTCGGTTCGATTTTCGTTCCGGCTTAATTAAAAAAAATATCATTTCGATTCCAGCCTTTCTTCTGCAAAAATAATTATTTTTTAAGTCTTCAGTGAAAAGCTGAGACTGATATTTTTTATTAGCATTAAAAATGCGTAATAAACCGAAATGAACGGTTATTTTTTTCGGTTCAGCTCCGAGGTTGCGTACCGACGTAAAAAATAATCACACGGGACTGAACATAAATTTTATTAAATAAGCTGGAACGATTTTTTTTATTGAAATTCACTTTTTAAAACATATTTGTAAAATAATTATGAAACGTACGTTTAAAATAATAATTTATCCAGAATTCTATGCTTTTATCAGAATAATGTAGATGTCGCTAATGTATAAAAAGATTTTTAACAAAATTTATATTATTAATAATATTTAAAACCACTGTATATTAGTATAATTATATATTATAAATATTTTAAAAATAATTTTAAGTATGGTAATACCTAATAAATATTTTTAAAATTAAATTAAAAATTAAATCTTTTTTACGCGGAATTTAAAAAATAGATTTACAAAAATCGCGTAAAAAAAGATGCATTAATTTTTATTTACGCGTTATCGATTTTTTTCGGACACAAATATTAGTTTTTCATAAAAAATGCCCGGATTTGATCCATATAATTTTCAGGGCGCATAGATGGATTCAAATATATTTATTAACTTTTATTCAACACGTTATTTTGGGATTAATGTCCCTATTTTTTTGGGATTAAATTATTATTTAAAACATATAACACATAGTACACGCATGCAACACGAGAGTTCGAGGGTTAAGATAATATATATATATATATGTGCGGGTATTTTATTGAATTTCGGTCACCTGTTGAATCCATGTGAAAATGACATAATAGTCCCAGAATTGGCTTGGTCTTGCCGCAATGCGGCTAACAATGTAAACTCTGATGATCTCTGAAGCAGGTTTACGGCCTTCAAAAATGCCTGCTTCGGTAATTGAAGCTCCCGGTATTCACCTGAAATGATAAATGGCCAGATTACATAAACGGCTGAAAAGCACAACTTGCGTAACACGCCGAATTTATGGGGTCAAAGTTTTGCCCGGGCTATATGGACCAGGTCAAGCTACTCTCTGCTTTTTTCCCCCGTTTCTATCGACTGCTATGCTCGCCATCGTCTACTAGGGCGTCTGCAGAATCGGACAAAAAAATGTCTGCAAAAAAGCAGTGTGTCGTTTTGGCATCGACATATGGTTCCCCCACGGCCCGTGGGATAATAGCTAGCAATAACATCGTCGGCATACGCTATTAATTGGTATTTATTCAGCCGGGTGTATTAAATTGCCTGGAAAATAATCACCACAAAGGGTATTGGCTGGGGTGAGTGTGACCTGATCCCGAGGAGAGAGAGAAAGAGAGCGAGGGTGGCTGAGGCTCCCGGTCGCTCTGTATTTATTTTATTGTCCGTGTTCGTTGACAGGAAATCGTAAATCGAGACTGCACGCCAATTTGCATCTTCTGAAACATTGGTTTCATGAGAAAATTATTCAAAAAAATGAATAAACTGTCTATTTATTCATAAACTAGATATTTGTATACAAATTAAAACGTTAATCCAGAAATACAGCCTCTAGACTGGCAAACAACGATATTTCGTTGTTCATTTAAATCAGCGATATTAAAACGATATTGAAACTTACGCTTCAGTAAAAATTTGCAGACATATTTATTGAAAAAAGCCATCTAAATCAATGTTTTTCAAACCAGAACTGCTTTATAATTAAAATATAACAACAACGACGATATATCGTTGCTCACTAGTCACAGGGTTAATGAATTTAATTAAATTAAAATCATTATCGTTTGCCTTTGCCTATCTTTGCTATGAGACACGCTCACGTGTCTCATAGCTGGCCTTTCCATACTCTCGAATGGTAGTCGAGGCTAAATGAACCTAAGAGTTTTCCCTCTCTCGGCCATTGCTGGCATTGGACGAGTATCTTTTACCACTGTTACTATCAGATTTTACTCTCCCGATTAGAACCCTTTCTTTGAGGAGGTCTTTCCCCCGATGAAAGGATTGCTATTGCGAAATAAATTCAATACAGTCAACCCTCTTATAACGTTTCCTGTGAATCGCTGCTTTTTACAAATTTCATTAACATTAACCTTTATTTCGATTGGCAATGTATTATATATTTACGAAATATCTAAATTTACATTAAAAATATTAGAATTTTGTAGAAAACAGCGATTTACAGTAAACGTTATAGGAGGGTTGACTGTATTGAATTTATTTCGCAATAGCAATCCTATAATCACGGGGAAGACCTCCTCAAAAAAAGGGTTCAATAGAAAGAAGGAAGGGGAGCAAAAATATCGAGACTAGACCATAGATTAGAGTTTTTCTTCTCAGGGCATATTGGTTCTGAGGTGAGAAATTCGTAAAGGATTATCGATCTAGTCTCGATACATTTGCTCCCTTTTCCTCTCCTTACTAAGAGACCTCTCAGTGTAAAAGTCCTTATCACGATGGAAGAATTGATATTACGCAACAAGGTTATTGCTAGCTGTGACTTGTCACGCCGGAACCCTTAGAGAAGAGGAAAGCGTATACCGAGACAAATCCCCTCCTACTTGCCTGGATACAGTAATGATGTTAAAATCCTATACCAGCAATAGTGGAAGATACACGTCCAATGCCAGCAACGACCAAGAGAGGGAAAACTCTGAGGTTTCTTTAGGCTCGACTACCATTTAAGTCTTGTAAGGTCCATACACTCAGCGTGTGAGTGTTTTCTTGGGGTTTTAGTCAACTCCATGTGTTTTGTGTCAACAGGATAAAATAAATGTGGAATTATGTTGTTAAGAATATATAACAATGTACAATTATTTAATTTCTGAGATTAATAAACAAATCGATCTATTGAATAAAAAAAGGAGGTCATTTGAAACCATTATGTAAATTATGATTAGATTAATCCCTTGACTGCTGAACGACGCTATCTTTAAAATTAGTTATCGCCTTGGAATTATTCATTAATTTTGTGTACAATCACAACATTTTCACGAGCGAGAATGTGAACGTGGATTTAATACAAACGAGTATCGAATTTTTGATATACAACTTGGCTACTCTCCAAGTAGGCAAAGCAGGTTAGCTCTATGCACAACTGGGTCAAACTACCATCCGGACATGTCATAATTCTAATTTGACATTGCCAAAATTGACGTCGACAAAGGACACAGCATGCAATCTGTCAAAATTGATGTATCACTAATGTTATTTTAATTAAAAAAAATATTTCTCCCTAGGATAAAAAAAAAGTGGCCATAATAACTCAATGCACCGTAATATCTCAATGGAAATATTTCCAATTTGCTTTTACTCAGATTTAAAGGAGGGACGGCGGGTTCCGGTAGGGATGATCCTATCTATCTGCACGCTGCAGGGGTGAACACCCCCCGAAGAGAAAACTAAAGCTGGCGAGGTGTCTATTGTCAGGGTCAGGCCCTCGGTGGGGTGGCACGCCCCAACGCTCTGGGATATTAAGGCATTAAATAAATATTAGAGAATTGGACAATTCATGAATTACCACCCTCCGCTGACTGATGATGACAGTCTGTCCCCTGGGGCATTACAAATTCGAAATTATGTAATGGATATAATAAGCCATACAGTGTAGTTAGAACCAGTTTTAGCAGTGTTTTTTTTTTGCCAAATAATGGACTCGGTCCAGTACTTGGGTGATGGATTTGAGGAGCACATTAGGGACAAAATACCCTATTATAAAAAAATAACTGCTTATAAAATCGGATTTAGAGGAGATTCAGTATATGTACCTTGTAGGGAATATGCGGGTCGTAGAGGTTCTGGTCCCGGTGCTGAGGAGACTCCCGGTTTCGAAGTGTTGTGCAGTGATAGCGCCCCCAGTAAATCCAATTCTGCAGCTGAAAATTAAAATTTAAGTTATTAGGGACCATAATAATGGTAAACTTTGCACCTTACCGTGAAATTTATTAATCCCATTAGGGCGTACATCACCTGAATAAAGAAACAACCGGGGCAACTCGGGCATGAAACTGCCTTAATATTTCATGTCGGAATTTTGAAAGCCACGTCGTAATATTACTTTGCAAATACTTTCTTGTTCGGGATAATTTAATATCCGTGGCAATAATGTTGTTTAATATATCATCTAGCATTATTTATATAACTTAAAAAAATCTAACCATAACATTAACCGGCGTCATGGATTTTAGGTAGGGCTTGCATTACCGGTTTACCGGTTTATCAGTTTATCGGTTTACCGGTAAATCTCTAAAACCGCACCATCGGTAAATACCGGTAAATTGGAAAATTTACCGGTAATTACTAGAAATGATTTTATCGCGAATTGGGGACACAGGGATATTAGTTTTTGTTTAAGACGAATTTCGAAAAGAGCTTACTTTGCATCGAGATTGCAAAAACTCGGTGGAATTCCTTTCTGGAGATGCTGGAACGATTTTATGAAATTAAAAATGCGATCTTAAAAAGTTTGATTGATATAAAATCGGGGATAAATATCGATATATGAATTTAATAAGATCTCTGACACAATATTGGCATTACAACCAGTAAAATAGGCTGTAGAAGCTCAATGTCGTGAATACATAAATCTATATACAGCCGACATAACATGTTTAAATACAGTTTTTTTTTTAGCCAAGGAACTTAAAGAAGGGTCAATAATTCAAATAAAGGAACGAATGACGATATATTTCGATGTGGTTTAATTATCTGCATGTATCAGGATATACAATAAATGATTTTGACGAATATGGAATATTCAATATAACGAATAAAACAACAATAATGGCCAAAAACATTTGAAAAAACAGCATGTATTTTCAAGGGTTGAGAATTATAAAATTTCTGAACAAAAAGACAGAGAAGAAGATGAGATAGAAATAGTCAAATAAATTATTAACACTTGAAGAAAAGTTAAAATTAGCAATAAATACCAAAAATATAAAAATAAAATGGATAAACAATGTTATTCAGAGAAAAATGTCATATTTCGAACTCGAAAAATATCGTGGCAAATATTTGAACATTGCATTTCAACATCTGATGACTTGCCGACCAACTAGTATTGAATCTAATCCTCGTCTATTTTTTTCATTTACCGGTAATGGGAGAAATTATTTACCGTGTACCGGTTATTGCAATTTGACGGTAAATTGCAAGTTGTCTACTTGTAGGTAACATACATATCATTACGATAATGTAAGTTAACCGCGACTAAGGTAAGATATTACCCAGACAGGTTAATCTTCCGGCGAATGGGAAGATTAACCTGTCAACATCCGGAAACATGGAAAAAATATTAAATATCAATTCATTAAAAATGATTAAAATCGATTCTATAAATTGAATATTTTTTATTGTAGGGGGGAAATTAAAGTACTGCACACAGGCGATTTCAGAGAGAAGATCAGAAGAAAACGTGGAACATTCACAACTGGACCAGTTTTAAAGATGCATAAATATTCCACTTCAAGAACATGAAAAAAAGAAATAGAAAGAAAGGTCACAGGAACCAGGTAGATCAACAACATCCAGACATGGATTATGCGCTTGAAGAAAATGATTTGATTGATCGATATGCCTGTAAAGAATTATACTCTTAAAGGTGCGTTTCCGAACCCCCGCCCCGTCGACGCGAACAGCGACGGCACTTGATAGCTACCTACATTACGTCTATGCCTTGCCTTGCTTAGAAATTTCTTGCCTAGACAACAATATTGAGCAAAAGTTACTACGCAGACCGTGATTAAAAACGTGAGTACAAATGGTTTTGCAAAAAATGTCAGTTCTATGGGCCTGACAAAATTAAACACTTCATGAGCAAATTATTTTGCAAAACAGTCCAAAAAATGGATTTTGCTCTGTTTTACCTGAAGCATGGCAATTATATTACCACTCAACATCCGGTTTACGCCACGTTGGCGTCCCATTTCAGCCAACTCTTTCTCCCGCATACGCCACGTTGGGGTCCCCGGCTATACGCAACTTTGTTTTAAAAAACCCGCATAATATTTACGCTTGGAAACTGAGACAAGATAGTTAGCCTACCTTATAGCGCTTGCTCTAAAACGCTCCTTTTTACATAATTCTTTGCCAAGCAAATACCATTGATCTTTATTTCGCTCGGCAACGTATTGTAGATTTACGAAATATGTATCTAAATTGACTTTAAAAATATTAGAATTTTGTAGAAAACAGGGATTTACAGGAAACGTTATAAGAGGGTTGACTATGACTATAGAAAATAAAAAACTTGTTTCGGTGATGTCACCCATTAATCTATGGGGTAAATCATCCATAGATGCGGGTCAATTTCTAAAAATACACAAAACAAGAGATTTCGTAAATTGAGCTTAACTTTAAAACCTAACTATTATTAAAAATTTAAATATAGATTCCCAACAATATTTTAAATTTGAAAATAACTAAAATATAATTTTAAGACAGGGGTAGTCAATCTTTTTATGCGCTAACATTTAAAAAAGCTAAAAAATTCACATTTAGAAAAGAAATAAAATTCCAAAATATATACGCATACACTTTAGATTATAAACAATGAAACACAAACATAAACATTTTATGGACAGGGTTTTCAACATTTTTTTTAGATATTTTTTTGTATCTGATGGAAGCAGTTAAAGGAACATTTTTTGTTCCCTAACAGCAAAAGCATCGGCAAAGCAATACCGCCAGTCGCACAAAATAATTTATTATAACTTTCTGCGCCCGTCTGTTTGCCCGGTAAGGGATCTTTGTTTTTCTCCATATAATTGTTTGCTCGTTTATACAAATTATAAAACTACATATAGTAAGTAGATTTAATCTTTCAGGATTTTGTTTCCTTAAAATTATTATGTTTTATTAATTCATCTTTCGAAATCAGCTTGCCGGTAAATCAAATAGAGGCAACGCTGAGACACTAAATTTGTTAAGTTTTAACCCATCATCCGTAAAGTGCCATTATTTATGATCAGGCAGCAATACTGCGTTAAACATTACAGTAGTGGCTCAAAATTGACAGCGCACTGCCGCGGCAACTAAAATACGAACTGCGTAGTAATGTGAGGCACCGTTCCTCTGCTGGCATTGCTGTTCATGCGCGCTAGTGCAATGTGGTGGTATCATATGCCGTCGCTCATCGCGTTATCGAGGCGATGGTTTGGAAACGCACCTTAATGCAGCAAGCAGAAGAAGGTATGTACGTTTCATTTTTATGTAGCGTTAAAAAGAGGTACCTAAGAGCTTGAACTTGGAAAGAGAATAATGGTGCTCCAAATCATCGAGCATTGAATAAGAATTTTCAGGGTTGAGAGATCGTGAACTACAGTGGAGCACAGTAAAAAAATATATTTTGGACTTTTGGATAACTGAATCAATCTTGGATCATCTCACTTGTTTATTATCTTCTCACGGAGGATAGGAAACAGATCGCCACAAGAATCAAGCAGAACGGTTTATAGTTTTTGAAAAGGGTTTATAGGGGAGAGCAACCCCAGCCCGCGAGCCGCATATGGCCCGCCTCACTTTTTCGTGCGGCCCTTTAAAGATTATACATTTTGCTTTTTTTTTTAAATATCTCCAGTGTTCCACAACTTCATAGTACCCTAGGCGTAATATTTCGCTGTTTTTTTAATACTATTTATATTAATCTAGCCGTGCCGATGGGGTCCATTTGGGACCGCAAGTTTTTGATATTTGTCTAATAACTCTTTTAATATAAATCCTACATGTCACAAACTTTTTGTATTTGCATAAAAAAGTTTAATGAATAAATACTATAAATAATCATTGACCTTCATTTTCCGAAATTGCGAAAAAAAAATAAAAACAACAATATTCGCATCTGTAGCCGCAGGGGCGCGATGTTTTTTCTTGCTTGCATCCAGTACGATGTGCCAAGTGCGATTGAAACGTATACTAGTGACACGTGCCGCGAGAATTTTAATTAATTTAATTAATTCAATAGTAAATTTCAAAACATCGATCAAATTTTGAAGCATACTATTAATAACCATTTTTATTGTTCGAATAATCCATTTTTTTTTTAAAATATCATCAATATCCTGACTTGAATTGGTTGGTGTATATTTTTCATTATAGATGGTTTCAAGCCGCCGTGACGGATCGGTTAATGAGTGTTTTATTTCTGTATTTTTTTTACACTAGGTTTATTTTGTTAATAATGAGAAATTTGAGTTTATCATTCAGCACAACATTTTTAAATTTGTAGTTGGTCGGTTGTAAAAAAAGGTTGCTCATCCCTGGTTTATATATTTCAAAATGTTATTCAATATTTAAATTCATATATATAATATTACTGCTGCATATTCTGATCAATGGTGAGAACATATATTTATTCGAAATTGTATATGAAAAAATGTAGGGGGTCTATGATAAAAAAATATTTAGTTGAAAAAAATTAGACCCTAAACCAGAACATGACTTTGAGATTAATTTTAGTTTCCTTTAATACATTCGACGGTCTTTAGGTAGTTCCCGCTTATAACACGCCACCGTTGTCCGTCTAAGAATCTAACCCCTTCACGCGAACGGGGTCGGAACTGCCAACGCCACAACTAGCCACACCAAATGGCATTCGCGTCTAATTTATCACAGAAAGTGGAGTGGCGTCGGAGATGTGGATAGATTAGCGCAACAGAGTCTAGTTAATGGCGGCGGTGTCCGGCCATATAGCACGCGATGTCCGGCCACGGAGGTGCCGCGAATACGTACATGTGCTCCCCGGACAGGTGGTGGCCGGGTGCGGTCTTGTTCCGCGGACCGTAGCACCCCAACCAGGGCCTTATGGTTTAACGGACGGACCCCAAAGACGTTACGTGTACAGTTAGACCGCGGCGAGCAAATTAACCGTGTCTGATGTAATGGAGACCATAAAGTTCGACAAAAAAGTGATGAGCGATTCTGTCACACCTGCGGAATGAGAATCGAGGATCGAAGGGAGCAACAATCCCTAACGATTATTGAACTTAATATACTACGAGATAGACTTAAACCAGAATTGGAAAGCATTTGGCACGCTTCCAATAAAATATATGAATAGTAATTATCATAGTTTAATGCAGCAGTTCTTAAGTTTAAAAACCACAGGTATGATCAGTAACATAATATTAATATAGTTTATTGCGTAAATTACTTAAGAATTTTTTCAAGTCACTGCGATAACGCGTTAAAAAAACAGTTCCCGTATGATTACCGTGGTTAACCAGCAATGGGCGTGGTCATTACTTGGAAGGGTGGTAATATTCCTTATGTTGCATGTGGATGACCGTAGGGCTAATGATCTTGTTTGGTACTGTAAAAATATAATGAAAATCACCTGACGAGGTTAAAGCACGATATTTGAACGCTTATATTTATTTATTTATTTGACTACGATGGATGCATAACAGAAAGAATCCAAAGCGCCATTCGCTCATATAAAGATTCTTAAGATGCAAGGGAAACGAGTCTCTCACACTAATATTCCCCCCAGTGTCAAAACACGACACTGGTTAATTTTTTATGATCATTTCTTGTGTGAATAAAAACTATTTTTGTTATAAATAATTATATAATTATGAGCATTTCTAAAATTGGGAAAGCCATAAAAATCATTATAAAAAAATAAATAATTCAAGGTAATATTAAATATTTAAATAAATGCAATTCTTTGCAAACTCTATTTCTCAAGCATTTGATAATATCTTTATTACGAGAATTCTCTAGAATCTTGATTATATGAAAAATTCAAATCTATTTTGAGAGAAGAAACGTGTATATTGAAATGAACAAACAGCCATCGAAAAAAACATCCTGATTCATCTCGAGTGAATTTCTTTATATAATAGTTCTTGAGATATTTTATAGCAGAATCGTTCCAAAAAAAATTCTCAATTTACCAGGAATACAGTGATATTCAAAATAAATATTCTTGGAAGCTTGAAGATTATGGGATCTCGATTTACAATCCATATAATATAGGAAATTTTCGAGTATTTATTTGAAAATATTATAGAAAAGTAATCAAAAAAATTGTATTATACTCTAAATATATCTGTGAATGGAGGTCAAAACAATTTCTAAATTTCTCGGAAATATAAGTGTACTTGAAAATTCTGAAATTATTCCATCACGATCAAATATTTAAAGATAATGGCTCAATTTCGTATATATCCATTGCAAAACTTATGTATTTATTATGACAATTATCCATTGCTTTAGAGGGGGACGTTATAGGGGGTTTACTGTATTTGATAATATCCTTATTACGAGAATTCTCGAGAATTTGAATTATATGAAAAATTCATATCTATTTTAAGAGATGAAACGTTGTCATTGCAATAAAAAATTGATATATTGAAAATACCCAATAACATGTCGATTAATCTGGAGTGAAAATTTATAGAATCTAAAATTTTTTTTGAAAAAAAATCTCAAACAATTGAATGATATTGTTATATTAAAGATATATCTAATTGTATTTAAATAAAAACCATTTTATATAAAATTCTATTTCTTAATTATTTGATAATATCCTTATTACGAGATTCTCGAGAATACGGATTTTCGAACGTCTTATATTTATTCATTTATTTGACTACGATGGATGGATGGCATAACAGAAAAATTCCAAAGCGCTATTTATCCAAATAAAGATTCTGAAGAAGCCAGGGAAATGAGTCTTTCATATTAATATTCTTCCCAGTGTCAAAATACAAAACTGGTTAATTTTTTAATATTATTTCCTGTGTGAATAAAAACTATTTTTGTTATAAATAATTAAATAATTGTGAGAATTTCTGAAAACGTAGCATAAAATAATAACTTAAACCGGATTTTTAAAATATAAAAACCATTAAAATCATTCGAAAAAATAAAATATTTTGAGATAATATTAAATATTTAAATAGATGCCACTTTATGTAAACTCTATTTTCAAGTGTTTAATAATATCCTTATTACGAGAATTCTCCAGAATCTGGATTATATGAAAAATTCAAATTTATTTTAGGAGATGAAACGTTGTCATTGCAATAAAAAATGTATATATTGAAAAGATCCAATAACATGTCGATTCATTTGGAGTGAAAATTTATAGAATCTAAAGTTTTTTCTTAGAAAATATTCTTATTATGAAAATTCTCGAGAATCAGGATATTCGAACGTCTTATATTTATTCATTTATTTGACTACGATGGATAGATGACATAACAGAAAAATTACAAAGCGTTATTTATTCATTTAAAGATTCTAAAGATGCAAGGGAAATGAGTCTCTCATATTAATATTCTCCCCAGTGTCAAAATACGACACTGGTTAATTTTTTAATATTACTTCAGGTAAACTATCTATATAACTACTTGGTGTTATAAAGACCTAACCTATCCAAGTATTGATCGCGTTTAATGTTGCTTAACCCAATTGGATTTAAAATGCTTTTATATTAAAATGGATAGTGCAAATTCGGATAGAGGATGCGCCAAGGCATGATAGCACTATCGCTTCCATCTTGGATTTCTCGCGGTGTCCATTTTCGGAAAGAAGACCCAGTTCTACCAATTATTATTATTGTTATTATTGGCATCGGTTTACACACTGGCGAATATTGTCGCGTGCCCTGCGGTTGGTTCTATGGTTTCGATGATGAGACACAGTATCATCTTCGTGTCTTCGGGTTACACCAACAGTTCCCGGACACGTGCTGTCCACAGGAAGCAACCATTACATTATAATTAAACGAAACGCGATACGTTTTGGGGAGAGTGGACATCTTGTGGGACATTTGACCTAGCAGTGACGTAGGCCGCAATCAAACAAATGTGATATCCACTTAATTGCTCGAAAAGCACGAAACCCCGTGGGACCGTGAACCCTGATAAGAATGGTGGTTCATGGAATTAGCCAACAATCGCCGCGTTGTTCCAGGACTAAACAAAAAAGCGTTTCACCTGCCTGGGGCGAATGGTTCCACTGCACGCAAAATTATATCAGGGGCAGGAAACGATGACATTTGTGTTCCCAACGCATGAACCCTAATTGTTGCGAAGGTCAATTTTTGTACTTTGACGGTTCAATAAGTTCATGTGCGGACCGCAATTCTAAAATCAATATAATGGTCGTGTTTTAATACAGTTTCGGGAAATGGCCGTGCCATAACCGACGAAATTACTATATCACATGGCACACAGTGGTGTCTGTATACATATATATGTACAATCGATGGGGAAACTACATACATAAATGTCCATTTTTATGGCCGACACGCCCGGATACGCGAAAAATCAAATCATGTATGTTTGCCAAGTATACATGTATGGTCGAGGCGCCTCTTTGAAAAGACATTGAATGAAATGGCGGAGAAGGTTGTAATACTTTTTGTTACAAGTGTGAAGTATTCTGTAAACTTCACTTTAGAATCGAACCACTGATAAAATATAGCCATAAATTCTGATCTACAACGAGGAATGGAGCGAGTGAGGTTTATCTGATTTGATGTATCCAAAAGATCAATAAGATGAAGTCCTTTTGGATTTAACGGGCACACAAATGCTGAAGTTGTTTAAGTTCAGTTAAACTAGAGTCAGTGACTATGATGGAAATACTACATCAAACTAATGGCGGGTAATTCTCATATTCTCAATATAGTAGATATCTTCTTCTATTTCAGGTGCCTTGACCTTTTTCAGACGTGGCGATCTATATGTCCTTGCTTTTCCCCCATATAATTCTCTATATTTGGCGAGCTGGAACAATTCTGGAGCTTTCAATGCGGCCCAGTTGCGAATATTGCGGAGAAACGACAGCTTCTTTCTTCCCTACTCTTCTACCTTCTACTCTTCATCTATGATGGTCTGCAGGAGGCGATACTTTAATCCACAAATGATATGTCCAAAATACCAATTATTCGTTGTCCAGAAGCTCGCTCCCTGAAAAGAAGTTCTTCAAAATTCTTATGAACTTATGTTTCAACTGATGTAATCTAGACCACATGTCTAACAATTCGCTGCTTAAAACCTTAGCTTTGATTAGATAGTATGAAGGTTATTACCTTCATGAGCTCATCAGAGTTGAAGTAGAGGCGGTCTAGACCCAAGAGGGCTTTAAGATCCGTAATAGCCCCAAACTACGACGGTGGATCCGAATTCCATCTCATCAATCTCACTTACATGATAGCTTTGAATCATCATTCTGAATTCTAGAAGGTAGATTACCACATTATTAATCTTCAGAGCATCACATAACTTGCTGTGGATCTTGTTAGATCCAGCATGATCTCCAGACATCCGTAAACCTTTTTCTTACGTTAAAATAGCTTGTCTATAAATATTAAACAATCAACCCTCCTATAACGTTTCCCGTAAATCGCTGTTTTCTACAAAATTCTGAAAAAATATTTGAATTCTTAAAATAATCAATTATAAAAAATCGATGAAGAATTCATATACATCTTGACTTGAAATGCTTAGGGTCCCTAAGAGACCCCTTTCAGACGCCGCGATTGTTTTCGACATGTGTTAAATAACTTATATTGTCAAACCAAGTTCTAGAAACGTGTTAACCGATCCGTCACGGCGGCTCGAAACCAACAGCTCCGCCCTCTATTTAGTACAGTCAACCCTCCTATAACGTTTCCTGTAAATCGCTATTTTCTACAAAATTCTTATATTTTTAAGGTAAATTTAGATATTTCGTAAATCTATAATACATTGCCGAGCGAAATAAAGGTCAATGCTCTTTGGTTGACAAGCAATTTTATAAAAAGGAGCGATTTAGAGGAAACGCTATAGGAGGGTTGACTGTACATGCCTTTATTATTCTTCATGTCTTTCAGTGTTCAGTACTTTCATGTCTGAGGATCGTCACCAATCTTGTTCCAAATTTTCTTCATTTTTCTAAGCGCGACGAGCTTCTCCAGGATTTTTAAGACATGTAGAAAGTCGGTTATCTTTAACATTCATTTATTAGCATGAAGTAATTCAAGATTAATTTTGTCTTGAATTAATGCCATAATCAAGCTGCCTTTAGGATCTTGTCCTTGAGGGCGTGAGATCGAAATCTTTATTTTCGGATTGAAGTTGATCTACGGGTTCTTCAACTCGATCTATTTTGAGTTTACATTTAATCTCACTACAGATTTTCCTTCATTGAACGTTTGATTCAGCATTCTTTCCACTTCATATATGTTCAATCTAGAATTTTTGGGATATTCATTTAGGCAGGTTAGTACTTGAAGTATCTGGTACTAATTCAACCCTTAGCTTAATGTTAAGATTTTATTTAATACCATTTTAAATATATTCATATCGACGATTCTAATCCGATAATTGTGAATAGCGACAACTAAGACCCCGACAAATGCAAACGGCGACATTTCCGCGCCAAAAATAGTAAATTAATTAAATATTACACAAAAAGTATAAAATAAATTAGATGATTATGCGATTTACTAATAAAATAGTTTCTTAGCTAATGTGGTCCGCGCTGAATTGTCGTTTCACCATTTATATCCGTTTTCTATGTAACATTTGCCGCAAAAAAGATCAATTGCTGATTTTAATTGTTGTTATCATAATCAGCAATAATAATTTGCTGATTTTTAATTTTGCGTTTGGTTATTTATGTAGCGTGTGATTTTCATATTAATGCATACGCGCGTAATATTTTTCTTTGAAGTCAATATTTTTAAAACAACAGGGAATGCATAGTATATTTTATTTAAAAATTGGAACACTTCCAATGTCGAGGGTCGTAACGATGCTGCAGACCGTGCGATTGTGTCGGTCATATAAAAACAATTTGCCATATTCGGCACTTAAATAAAAATTTTAAGCTTTTGCGAACACGCAAAAATTGCATAGCCCCTTTGATATTATTATTTATCACATTAAAAATGCAAAATAAAATTCCGCATTTATTTTCATTAATGAAATTATGTATCACAATATGAAATATGCTGAAAACGACATTGAAATATGTGCGTCGGATATTTTTTTATATCACAAACGTCATTTGCGGGGTGGAAAATTATTCGACGTGGAAAACTCCGGTAATAAAAAACACATTTGCATATTGTACAAGCGCCACGGAATTATTACATTAAATCACAATAATCGCGCGGAAAATCCATAATTCAAACATTCGACTGGATGGCGAGTGTTGCCAGGCGGAGCGAAAGCGGCTAATGAATTTTAAAACGGGGGTGGCAACACCCGACCGCACCTGTCGTGTTCACAAATCAATGAATTAATTATGGAGCGCGGCAATACACTTACACACACACACAGCAGGGGTGCATCATTCATCAGCTGTCAGGCACAGCCTTGCACACCCCTGAACTTTACTTCCGCTCCCCCTCAGGCACAATCGGGGCTATTAAGCTCGACAAAAAAGTTCCGACTGCAAAAGAGCAAGTAGCCCCCGGGGGCAATACTCCAAAAAAGAGTAAATAATGAGTAAAAAACTTGCACACGACATACCGGAGGGATCCATCCAATGCAGAATGACATGCCATGATATTAGCTCAATATTAAATATATGATATAAACTGAAAAATATGAATATAAATAATATGTCAGTATCAGTGGTACATTTGATTCAGGTATTTCAAGAATAATCTTAGCCAATCATGAGAATTCTCGAGAATTGTGATAATTTAAAATGAATTTTTAGATATATATTGTTAATCAAAAAGACAATACATAAAAGATTTTTTCGATTCTTCCGTATTGTAGATTTTGATAATCTTAATGTTTTTATTTATGAAACTCTAGAACAACCATTTAAAAGAAATAATCAATATCGATCAAATACATTTATTGTTATAATTTCTCGGCTTGTGTGAATAAAAACTATTTTTGTTATAAATATTATATAATTATGAGAATTTCTGAAAATGTGGTATAACATAATAATTTAAAAATATAAAAACCATATCATAAAATACCATAAAAACATAAAAACCATTCATATTTATTTTAAGAGATGAAACGTTGTCATTGCCATAAAAATTGTGTATATTAAAAAAAACCCAATAACATCTCGATTCATTTGGAGTGAAAATTGATAGAATCTAGAATTATTTATTAGAAAAAAATCTCATACAAATGATTGAATGATATTGTTATACTAAAGCTGAAATATTATTAATTGTATTTAAATAAAAACCATTTTTTTTAAATTCTATTTTCTAATTATTTGATTATCTTATGAGAATTCTCGAGAATCCAGATTATACGAAAATTTCAAATTTATTTTTAGAGAAGAACTATACATATTGAAATGAACATTTTGAATTTCCTTTTCCAATAATGAGAATTCTTGAGATTCTGGATTATATAAAATATTAAAATTGATTTTTATAGAAGAATCGTTCAAAAAAAATTCTCAATTTACCAGGAATACAGTTATATTCAAAATAAATATTCTTGGAAGCTTGAAGATTATGCGATCTCGATTTACAATCCATATAATATAGGAAACTTTCGAGTATTTATTTGAAAATATTATAGGAAAGTAATCAAAAAAATTGTATTATACTCCAAATATATCTGTGAATGAAAGTCAAAGCAATTTCTAAATTTCTCAGAAATATAAGTGTATTTGAAAGTTCTGAAATTATTCCATCACGATTTAGAGATAATGGCTCATTTTTGTAGATTACTTTTGCAAAAATTATGTATTTATTATGACATTTATCCATTGAATTCGAGGGGGATGTTATAGGTGGGTTTACTGTATTTGATAATAATCTTATTACGAGAATTCTCGAGAATCTGGATTATATGAAAAATTCAAATTCATTTTAAGAGATGAAACGTTGTCATTGCAATAAAAATTGTGTAAAAGACCCAATAACATGTCGATTCATCTGCAGTGAAAATTGATAGAATCTAGAGTTTTTTATTAGAAAATATCCCTATTATGAGAATTCTTGAGAATAAGGATTTTCGAACGTCTTATATATCTTTATTTATTTGACTACGATGGATGGATGGCATAACAGAAAATTTTTCAAAGCGCCATTTATCCATATAAAGATTCTAAAGATGCAAGGGAAATGAGTCTCTCATACTAATATTCTCCCCAGTGTCAAAACATATTCTCACAAAATATTATCAAAAAAAAATGTATTATACTCCAAATATATCTGGAAATGGAGGTCAAAGTAATTTTTAAAGTTCTCAGAAATATGAGTGTTCTTAAAAATTCTGAAATTATTCTATCACAATCAATTATTTATAGATAATGGCTCAATTTCGTAGATTTCTATTGCAAAACTTATGTATTTATTGTGACATTTTTCCATTGCATTAGAGTAAAATCGTGTTATATGAGTACAACTCAAATTTAAATAATAGAATTGTAAAATTTTTACGAGGGCATAGACATAGCTAAAGCAGGGGGGATAGTTTCCCTTTTATTCCCTCTGGAAAATACATTTTCCGCGCAGCCGGAGGGTTACGTGGAAATACGCTAAACATAACAACGTGCAAATGGGTTTCCCGAGTTGTTGCCTTTGAAACTGGAGGGAAAACTTGAGTTATGCGATTTTTATCTGAAAACTTGTATCGTACACTTCTGTATAATTTTACGATCGACGCGAGAATTTGAAACCCTTCTTACTCCCTTTCCCTGCGGTAAATAACGACGAATATGAATTATTAATGAAAAAAAAATCTCTATCGTAAATTTCTATACGCGTATCAATAGTTTCTGTACGTTTATATGGCGATCAATCATTTCTAATAACCTAGTAATATTTAATACATAATGCGGAACATATGTTGTGCAAATAGGATCGATTAATCGAATTTAGTAAACTTGAAAATGGTAAAAGAAAAAAAATCTCGGCCGGAAAAGGCTTGCGTGACTGAAATAGCTCGGGGTAAGTCGAAAGTTTACTTAATTTATGAACTTAATATTATAATATACACGTGCCGAAATACATACATACCAGACATGGATACTATTGAGGGTTTTAATCGTTTGGCACAAAAAAATATTTGTTGAAAAATTCAGCTCAAATCACCCTTCACTCGGAATAATAGGGATGGCGGTAGTACTTAGGGAAAAGTTTTTTTTTTTTTTTTGATGGACGATTTTTCTTACGCAGTTTTCCATTAGTCATTATTTTCCGCTTCGGAAAAAGAAACATAAAAACACCAGGGGTGCCATGACTAATTGATAAATTATGTACTTATCTGGAAATTTTAAATAAACGCAAGGGGTGATGTTCCCCTAGATCAAAACAAGGTTCATTCTATAGAAAATATCATTATTTTTAATAAAAGACACGAGTTTTCTTGAAAGCTCATAATTGATAGCGACATAAAACCCAGATAGCTTAACGACAATAAAAATAAAACTTAATCTTATTAAAACTATCAAGCCGTGCCGATGGGGTATATTGGGGACCCCAAGATTACATTTTTCACGAATAACTCTTTTAATATAAATCCGTCAGAAACTGGTTGTATTTGTTTAAGAAAGTCTAAAGAATAAATATTATGAAAAATCAAGGGCGCGATGTTTTTTCTCGCTCACATCCAGTACGATGTGCCTAGTGAAAGATAATATCGACACGCCGCTAGCGCTAGAACTTCTTAAAACTTAGATTTTATTCATAGAATAAAATCATTTTTTAAAAAAAGATATTGATGAATGCTTGGGGTCCCTGATAGACCCCCTATATTTTAACCCTTTGGCTGCTGGAAAGTTTAGGTATAAATCAACCATATATCGTTTTTTAGCAAACAAAGGGATAAAATATCGTGTAAAGTGATGGATGCTTTGGATTGGAATGAATAAAAAAAAAATCAGTGTTTCGAACTGATGAATTTCGGTTCGGTTTTCGTTCCGGCTTAATAAAAAAAATGTATCACTTTGTTTACAGCTTTTCTTTCGAAAAAATAACTGTTTTTTCAGTTTTAAGTTCAGCTTCGAGAGATATTTTATTTATTTTTATTAAAAATGTATAATAAATCGATTTGAACCGTTATTTTTTTCGGTTCATATTCCGCTCGGAATAAATTAAGGTTTAGAGCTCAATATATTAAGAGATAAATAGTTTTTAGATTGGAAATTTCTGCAATGAGATTAAATTAAATTATGCTATGAATATTTTTAATTTATGCATGAAAGTGTAAAGCAGGTACCGTGTAAATTGAAGTTTATCATCAATACTGCAATTTATCGTTTGATTTAAAACTATATGAAGCGAATTTACGCGCGGGTATTTTGAAAAGTAGATATCTTTTCAAGTAGTTTCAGGAAATTGAGTCTGAAACGCTTTTTCAGCTATTCAACCGAAAAATACACACTACGAAAATCGGGTAACTTTTAGCATGCAATATAATAGGTATAAAAAACGATTTTTTTCAAAGATTTTTACGGAAATGGAACGGTATAAATCGTGAGTATGACGAACCGGTACGGCGCACCGGAGCGCTCGCGTTTAATTTAACCCCGGTATATATTTATTAATATTGATTAACAGAGACGGAACGGAAATTTTATTTTTTTCACGTACCGGAGCGGTAACGTTCATGTATTTCACTAACCGGCACGGCGAGCCGGTTCTTGAAGCCAAAACCGTTGTAGAGTCAAAGTTTTACGTTTAAAAACATGTTATTAATTGTTTCTTATGTTATTGAAGGTCTTGTGATAAAAATTGAGCAGAAATCAATATACGTTGCAACGTCCTGACACGTGGCGTGCTTCCTGGTGATCAGAAGCGGCCGGCGTTATCACCGAATCAGGCACAACCCCTCAACCCGATTCTGATAAATTGAAGATGGCGTGATAGGGCACAGAAAAATCGATGGCTGAGGTCTAGACTGGTTGAGTAATGACCGCGGCTGACCCAGGGGCCCTCCTCGGCGCCCTACAGCCCCACCCGTCCCCCCCACGGCCGAGTCGCCCCGACACTTCCGCACTTGACCACACGCGCCACCGTTGGGGAAGCTCGCTAATGAAACCGGCAACAAAAAAAACAACAATATAAATATTTGCACGAGTCGATGCAAAGTAAACGAGACGCTCTTCCAGACTAAACTTTCGTACGGATGCCTGCATGCGATCTGACGTGTTGACTTGCATTCTTTATGCAAAAATTAAATCTAAATATGTATAAGGTCACGACGGTCCATTTGCTTCAGATCCATCGACGGGTTCAATCACTTATGCATTTAAATATACGTTTGGATTAGTAATTATTGCGACGATTTAAACACTCTGGAGGAATTGAGCGAGGGTCTCATTTTAAAAATGAATTATTCAAACAATCGGAATAAATTGCCTCTCTATTTAATACAATTTCATTAAAACCCCCCTCCCAGGCCGTTGTTACATCTTAATGAAATGCGAGTTTCATTTTAATCCGGCATCATCTGGATGGAGGACAATCTCCGGGATACGCACAATGATGGCGCTGGAGCACCGTTTCCGGCCCGGCAAATTGAATCACGTCTCCCCCCGCGTCCGGGAAACTTATATCTGGGAATTAAATAGAAATGCCGGGATTTCGTTAGTTCCCCGTGGCGATATCCCAAAGTGAAATACATTGCGTAACTGCGATTTAGGGTGGAGAGGACGGAGCGCCCTCGGCCAGATTTGCACTTATGTCTTTTGGCAATGATAAACACGTATATACCAGCTCGTTTCTGGTAATATGAAATACGGATCATTATGACCATATATCCGGATTATGGGAATAACTAAATCGGGATGAGATTCGGGGGTTATTCACAATTTTATAAAAAAAAATGTGCAATTTTTGAGTTTTGCTGTGTGAACAAGATTTTTTGAACAATAAAAACGGCTCTATAATGGTCAATCCTCCGTATTCGTCGAGTAAACATGAATAAATGACGGTTTGCCAACATCATATATAAAAAAGATAATGTCAGAATAGCAATCCATAGCATTAGGACTAAATATTAGGGGGACCAAGAAGAAATCGCGTGTTTTATAACTTAATATTGTGTCCAGTGGCGGCAAAGAAAGCACGTTTGTAAGTATTTTTTTGCTAAGAACTAATGCATTATTTATGAGAAGTAAAATTTATATTATTGTTAACCCTTATAGGGCAAATTAATTATTTTGGATTTTTTTAATTTTTTATTGTCAATAACAATAAATTAACCAAAGTAACCTGGTTAATATATTAACCAATTTCAGCATTTGCTCTATAAAGGGTTAAGGGTAAAATGTGGAAACCATAAATTGACGAAGAATACATCAGATGTTATTTTTTTCGACCAGTATCGATCAGTATGCTATTTTTTTCGACCAGGGCTTAAATGCTAGTAAAACTACTAAAGCTATTAAATAAATTTATGGTGAGGTTCTGACAGCACGTAGATGTCAATTTAGGCGTCAAAGGTTCCCAGAACTCTTCAATTTTATGATGACGTATTAAGATCTCTGGTCGAGCCAGATCCTCGATTATCTATTGAGAAATTGACGTAGAAACTCAAATCTTCAATCTCCATATAAAGCATCCATGGGTATTTAGACACCGCACGTACTATCTGAAGATAGAAGAAAAAGAACGGAGAAACACATGCAATTCTTCGTTATCAAGACAAAGAATTACTAGACAATTTTTACTCCGAATTGTTACTGGAGATGAGAAATGGAAAATCTTTCTCCGAATCAAACTTACGTTCCAACCCCTAAGCCTGGTATAATACTCTGAAAGGTTCTTTATACATTTGGTGGGATGTAAGAGATCAATAAAAGAAAATAATAATCAAATGACCAATTTTGTTTAACAGAAAGGGAATAATTCTTCACCATGAAAATGGACGTCATTATAAAGCAAGAATGATCCAAGAAAAAATCAGGAGTTAAACTGAGAGGTTCTACCACACTCTTCATATTCGTCAGACCTTGCTCCTTACGATTACTCTTCTCTTTAGGTCCATGGAGCACATGTTAAGTCTAGATTTTTTTTTTCAAAAAAGAATTACTTTATAATAAAAGGAATTATTTTTTTTACAAAAAGGACAACCTATAAGAAAGATGAATATAATATGTAAAAAATTATAAAAATGTTACATTTATAAAAAAATGCGCGATTTCTTTTGGGTCCCCTTAATTTTATATAGAAAATAGGACGCAATAAATATATTTTTAATGATCGTGTTAAGGCGCAATATTGGAAATTATACAAAAATCTACTTAGACAAGTAGTTAGGCTAATAAATCTTATGTCTTGATTTTTTTCAATTCTTTCTGATTTTTTTTTAAAATCTAGTTTAATATAACCATGATTAGAATAAAAATTAAAATAAAACACAATTCCAAAAATCTATTGTCACCTTCTGATGATTGATGGAGAGGAAAAAGGGTTTAGTTCCAAAACCATTAATTTAACGACAAATTCAAAGAAGATTTAATCGAGAATAATCATATACAGTCAGTCCTCGACTTACGCGATTTCGGACTTACGCGATAGTTATAAAAGCAGTAAATAATGATATTGCATGCTACACTTTTATTTATGAACTAAAGAAAAGGGCTAAAAGACAATTAACACTGGACCGATACTTGAAGTAGTTCGTCCAATAAATATGTGCAATAAATAATATTTTAAAGTATATATAGATCTTTGTACTTTCCTTGACTTACGCAAAAACCTTTTTTAAACCCTAAAAAAACTAAAAACCCTGTTTAAACCCATACGTAAATTTTTTTTTTGTATTTCTCATAATTTCCTTCTGTCACTAAAAATTATTGAAATATAAATACATACAGTAAACTCCTCTATAACGTACATTCCTATAACGAAAAATAAAATTACCCCCCTATAACGTCCCCATCCCTATAACGTGGAACCTATCTGAACGTTATAGGGGGGTTTACTGTATTACTTTGATTTATACTTTTGAAAACCGTTTGAAACGAAGGATAGGAATATTCGATTTACTTTTGTACTGTATTTATTTTTAATTATATTAGATATTATTATGACAATCGTACGTAGAATAAAAGGGCTAGGCTAATCCCCCATGGGACTATTGCAGATATAAAAATATATAAACATTAATTTTTATTATATCTGCGACATGGTGTCATTAAATTAAATTGCTAAAATAAATATTAGCATATTTTATTAATGAAATATAATATCGGGATTGAGAGAAAACTTAGTTTCGTATAATATTTTTTTTAACAAAAAAATAATTCTACAGTGCGGATGAAAATTTCTTATTAAAAATATACATTTGTAGATTATCTACCTAAATTATGTAAATTTATGTAAAGGTCATCAGTTTTACAAATCACGAGCGTTTAATTACCATAAAACGTTACGTACAAAACGAAATTCGTGTAGTTTCAAATAATAAAAGCTTAAAAATAAGTTTTTTTCCGTATAATGGGCTAAGAAGAAAGTATTTAGATTAAACATGCATAGTATGAATAATTCAGATATTAGCATGAAAATGATACGAATGCTTAGAAATTCGAATCGATTCTATAATAAAGCGAAAAATAAAATTAATTATTAAACTTATTCTAAGCATAAAAATAGTAATGCATTTTATGCTTCATAATTTATATTGAATTATATTAATATTTCGGATTTTTTAACTAATCAATATGACGCGTACATGGGAACGCTCTCGGTCATGTCTTGCCGCAGACTGAGTTCCTACAGCACGTATCACTCGCACTCAGCACATCGTATCGGATGTGAGCGAGAAAAAAAATTGCGTGTGTGTCAACAGCGACGAATATTGTTTATTTTATTCTTTTAAGGACAATGATCATATATAATATTTATTCTTTAGACTTTTTTAGACAAATACAAAAAATAAAAAAAGAGTTATTCGAGAAAAATAAAAAAAAATGTCTAATCCATCGCTCCCGAGATTTGAGTGAGTCGATCAAAAAGGCCGGTAATGAGGCCATTCTCTGACAACTTAAATATATTCTTATCTCGTGGTGATCTGTCAATATTCCATTAGGGATGAAAGGAATTGTAATTCGATGCATCAAATGGATGGATAAAGTTCGGTATGGTCTAGTTCACACAATGGATATAAGTATTTTTTTGTATTAATCACATTCCCGCATTGATCGCTTTTTTTTAAACGATGAATCGAGATATTTTTTTTTATTTTAAGGCGCGTTTAAATTGGCATCTACATATAATTGTGTAGCTTAGTGCTAAGCAGAGTCAAAACTCGCCCTCAGATATGCATTATTGTTTGCTTTAAGTCTACAACTTTATCTCGAGAGTGTTATCTCGACTTTATATCCGAATACTTGAATGTCACGGATACATTTATACAGCATACAAAACGTATATTATCTCATTGATAATGGAATAAATTAAGAAAACTAAACTACTAACGATCTCAGGTCACGTGATCATAACTCTATTATACGACTTAATTCGGATTTAGGCATAAAGTATACTTAATTTTATATGAGCCCTGCGTCATTGCTAGGCATAGAATATATATTGAAGTATATTTTATTTTGGGGTCGCAGATAAAAAAAAAATCACTAAATATACTGTATAAAAATAGCGTGACGATACATGTTACAATGGTGTTCAAGATTATACTGTTCCATGTGATTTTTTTATTATTTACCCGAACCGAGCCATAAACCTCTATTTACTTTTCCATAATCTGTTTCTACATTTTCGTCTACGTTTTTTTTTATGTGTAATTTTCTCTTTGTTCATTTTGTCCCCCTCTATAAAACGCAGTTTGCTTCATGAATATGAATGAAACACCATTTAGTATTTTGAGGTCAAAACATTTTAACGCCTTGATGAATTGGAGTAATAATGGAGTACATAAGTTTCGCCCGCAAATTAATTTAACAGTACCGCCGAAATTTCCGAGAATTCCATTGTAATATGTTTCCGAACCCGAAGTTATTCAACTATTTCGGAAACACTAAGCGATTACCACTCGGCTAAATATCTGCATAATGGTACAATGTCAAATTTAGCACGTGCCATGTTAATTTTCTATACATCGCTGAACACGGTGAGTAGCATTAGATGTTAATGCTAAACTACATGATACATTTAATATAATTCAGATGAAGATAGTTTAGATAACAGAGGCTGAATCGAGTGCTTATTTATCCATAAATCTGTTTTCTATCATATCCGTCTTCGAGGGATTCATGGATTTATTTTCACTAGACGCCGCAAATAAATGGAGAAATATTCCGCAAACACATAATAGAAAGCATAAACATGTTCGCAATCGACTGATCAACTAAAATTAAATTAAAGATGAGAATTAAACGTTACAACAGTAAGAAAAAACTTATAAATATTTTTTTTAATCATTTAAACGCTAACATATTGGATCAAGTTAATTGAGGAAAAATATAATTTTATATATTAATATATAAGTCTATTCATTATATTATTATATATAAACATAGTAATTAAATTAATATATAGTGTTACGTCGCGTGGTGTAGAACAAGAGAACTCGCGCTCGCTCTTCAGCGCTACCAGCGTCGTGTATTAGATGGATGCGGGGCGGCAACGGGGTGGTGGTTGGGGGTTTTAATCCTACGCAGCACCTCCAAATATTTTACCAACGAGCCGGCACTGTTAAAGAAGGCAATCTTGGGCTACATTTTAATGATAAAATATGAACATGACTTGAAAGAACCTACAAAAACGAGATTGCTTAGATGTTATGTGTTTTTCTAAGGTATAGAAGTGTGGACGTTTATAAAAAATACGATCTAGAAAGTCTATAAGACTTTCTTGAAGATGCCTCAAAGGCTCAGAAGCTTTTGAATTGACCAGATAGAGTGCTGATGTTGAAGTAAAATCGATTATGTGATAATTTAGGACAATATTCAAAGAAGACAAAGACCTGGAAGTAGTCCAACAGATGTAGAAGAACATCTATTGAACCTCCTAAACTGGTACTTTGCAAATTCTTTTTCTTAATCTGCATTTGCCTTCTACGTTCCTCTCCACGATAGTCAGTACGAATGATCATTCTACGTCCAGAAGCTTACGCTTCTTCTGAAGAAGTTAAAGTAGAGTTTCATTCTAATCCATGGAATATTTAATATTCTTCGTTAGTATCATATTTAGAACGCTTCCAGTTGCTTATTATTCGCTACCAGCGAAGGATAATCAGATGGGAGTGGATTAAAATAAGTACCCTCTTCTTTTTTAGGACAGCAATAGATAAAATGATGATAGCTAACAAAAGCGGAGATAGCATATGATTATTTAGATTATCCAAAATATCATAAAGTAAACTTACTGGTTTCTAAGAAAGTTCACTGACAACAATTCACCGACTGGAAACTTCACCGCCCCGCAATTCGTCGAAATGATAATTCACTAACTCAACAATAGACTTAGATTAAATGATTGAAAACCAAGAAACTCTGTTAATCACATTATACACATATGTTGTTACATCTACAATACCTAAATAATAATTTATATTATGAGCAACACCTCACAAATAATCTAAAATATTATCTCTGTTATATTTTGCAATATTGTGCTTATAAGTAAAATGTTTTGAGTATGTTATTTCTACTGATTTTATTTTAGTTTTAAAGTAATATAAACAAACAAAAAAATATTTTTAAAAGCATAAAAAGTCAAACTGATTTAGTTCTAAATAAAGTCACTACTAAGATTTTATCATAAAAATTAAGCGTCGCGTACATCCGAATTTTTTTTAAACAATTGGTAAATTTACCCTTCAATGAATTGCTGAGCGGTGAACTTTCCAGTCAGTGAATTGCTGAGCGGTGAACTTTCCAATCGGTGAATTGCTGAGAAGTGAACTTTCCGGACACCCATTTTCTCTTCGATCAAAGACGTTATGGTTCCACAGATGGAAATTAAAATAGGGCTTACGACGTTCTGTCAACAGAAAATCCTGATTTATTTAGAAGTCGTAGCTAATAGAGTATTCTGAAGAAACTGAGTATCATGGACAACAAAAAAAACACTTGATGTAATCCTAGAATTTTTTTTATTTCAAGTTTAATATTATATGGACCCAAATGTAATGTCGCATTTTCGGAAAGTATAGTTTCAGATTAGTTTTCTTCAGTCATTTGACTGAGAAAGACGTGTTTGAATATTTTGTGTGTCGTGCGAAGTTTCCAATCCAAATTTTCTTACGTGTCCCTTTAATAATGACCAAGACGTGTCCTTCGGAAGAACATTTGCGATGTTTATTAAGACGCATTAAACATCAGGAAATGACAAAGATGGTTCAAAAATTTTAAATCAGGATTGATTTGAAAAATGAGCCTAAAAGTGGACGTCCCCGTGAAGTGGATGAGGCAGCCTTGAAAGAAGAGATTGAAATAAATCCGACTCTTAGTTAGTATCGAAGAATTATCGAGCCAAGCCGGGTACTTCATAGTTGTCAACTCAACGATACCTGAAAAAAATGGGAACGATTTAAAAAGAAGGCGTTTGGGTCCAGCGTATTCTCCAGACCTGGCTTCATCCGATTATTACCTTTTTGGCTAATTGAAATATTATTTATGAGATTTTTTTTAAATCAGAAGATGAAATAAAATCGACCCTTTCAGACATTTTCGATTCTAAACCTGCAGGGTTTTATAATAAACGCATTTTCGATTTACCTACTATATGGCTTTTGCCATCTATTAGGTAAATAGGAAATAGAAAATAATGGTAATTATTTTGTATAATTTAAGTTTAATAAATGATTAGAAA
>JAGXCT010035754.1:7857-24690 GCA_022495035.1 Philopotamus ludificatus | reverse complement strand
TAACTATCCAGCAAATGTTGAAGTTCAAGTAATTTAATTTTCGGCTCAATATCTTAATAATTAAAAGAGATATGATTTTTTTTGTAAAAGACGACGTTTCACCAAATTTCGGCGAATGCGTCCAGCGCATGTTTGACCGCGATTCGCCCCGTAGGCAATGTGTTAAGAGTATTTCATCATGGCCCTTAGCGACCTCTTCATTCAGGAAATAAAAAAAATACCAGGGAAGGACGACATTTTGTTATTATTCGAGAAATAATGATAGAATCGCTGAAGGAGTTAAATGCCATAACTCCACCATTATGCGTTTCAGAAGCCCTTCGAATATTGAAAAAAGCGCTGGCACATATCTGATGATTTTTTATGAAGAGATGTGAAAATCGAAAGTTCCGCTTATTTTTCAATCAAATCCTGAATAAATCGTCGGTACAAATTGACTACTGGTTTTTCCTTGGACATTATATTGTCAAGTAATTGCCATGGGAGTGATTTGTCTGCATCTTGGGATGATTAGAGTGCGGCGTCGACACCTGTCCGTCAGTCGATCGGGCCTGGTTGATACACGAGCGAGTCGCTCGCCGTCGACGTAATGGTTACGAATGGACCAAGCCCGCCGACTCAATCACTAGCACGCTTCCGCCGTTTTATTGCCATTTTATTGACCCGATCGCTCATTCCAATTATTTATATTTATTTATTTGGGCAGGGCGACAATGCATCGACAAGTCGCCGGCCATCGACTCGCCGAAGAACGGGTCAACAAATACTTTTTTTATCTAGAGAGATATCGGTTTGTGAAATTATTGAATCGCGCACGGAGTCGGATGCTCGCGGCCAAACAAACAATAGTCGCATTTTAAAATATGGCGGCAATAAAACGGCAAGGATCGTATACCTATCAGTATTAATTAGAAACTGGCCAATTGTTGTAAATTAAACCACGTGCAGAGCAAACAGAGCCGGCGTCTATCAATCGGCGATATCGCATTGTGTTCCACCGGACATAACTCGCGAGCCGCCCCTGGGCTAAAGACACGGCTCGGGTTTCATAACCCGCATACAATGCTGATCAACATTCGACTGCTGATTCAGAGGCATCGGTGCCAAGGGTGAGCAACGCCTCTTTGTTGACGTTGAACCCCGAGGAGCCTTTCGGGGAGTCAATATTTAATCTAAATTAATTATACTGACTTTATATTGCGTACTCCGGAAGAGATTCTAGAGAGCAAAGCCATTAATGAGGCAATGGCAATAATAAACGTATCTCAATGCTACCCCAAGGTATAATTTGGTTTCTACAACTAGGATATTGCACCAAGTGCCATCTTAGACCAGTCTAAGTTTACCATTCTCTATGAAATCTGTCTATTTTTAGTTTTACATAATTCTCTGATTCAGATTTTGTTTTATTTTTGATGGTCTTTCCTTTCAAATGTGACTAGATTATTTTCTTAGTGCAAACTCTTTCCAAAATTAAGAACATTTTGTATTGTCGCTGTGTCACATTAAAGATCCGCCTTCTAACTCTGCGGTGCTACATATCTTCTCTTCTTCTATATTGCTAGAAGATATGGATAGACCTTCTGGACACCGTCAAGAGCCATAAAATGAAATACTTCGGACATAGTATCGCTTTCTGTGTCACATGCTATGAAAAAAAGCTGTGGCATTACTACATTTGCAACTGGATCGGCTTAAGAGGTCCAGAATTGTTTCATTTTGCACTGGCAAGAGATGACAAAAATCCATAGATCGTGTATAATCGAAAATGGTTATGGCATATAAAGAGGATATCTTGAAATTATAGGTTTAATTTTCTTCATTCTCAATGCCTAATAAAGTCTTCCTCGATCACATCTGTTCTCGTCATGTCCTGTGCGAAGAACCGACGAATAACCCGTAGCAAATTGAGTATTCGTCTTAAGAATTGACACATTAGTGCTCGTCTATGAAACTCGAAGCAACTATTTTTGAGCTCCGAAATGAATCTCGAAATCTTGACTTAAAAGCTATATTTGAACTCTTTCATAGAAAGGACCCATTTTATTATATCGTTATTTACTCGAAAGACTTACTACTTTCTCTAGCTTAACTAATAATAGTTACTTAATCTAATGATTAGTTTCGTTTCCAGAGCTTTTATCAACATGTAGATTTTTCATAAGCTTGTATCTAGTAAATTTGTACTCTTCTTTTCCTTTTGCAGTTCTTTTCTTTTGTCTGAGGATGATGACTTCTTAATAAGGCTACGTGGATGATTTCCTTTCATATTTAATGGTTCTTAGATATTCTGTGTACGTTTAGGGTAATAGTCGATAATATCGTTTAGAAGCGTATGGATCACGCCTGGTAATCCCGATTTTTCTTTATATTCTTCGAGAGGAATATCGCGATTCTATTATATTATTAGTTGATATTTTTAAACATAACAGACTTGCCCGTTTTTTTCGTTAAAGGACATCCGTTTTATAAACTACAGCTTCCTTGATAAGTAGGATGAACTAGTAATACTTTTTTTGACAAATTTTTAACTAAAATAACATACTACAATCTGTTCTCTAACGGTTTCTTATCAGTAGATTCAATATGCCATGAGAAGGAAAACCCTAAAATAAAGATCGATAAACTTCTTACCCAGTTGAGTCACACTCGTCCAACACTTTTCTATCCCTTTCCATTTACCCTCACTGCATATACGAGCTAGGGTCTGGTTCAATCGGTGCAACAAAAGCAGTTTTTTCTTGAAACGCATGATTTTAAAAACTGAACTAAAATTGCTCAAGAAAAGGGAGAAGGGAGAGAGAAAGTAGCCTTGCACAACTCTCCGAAAGCCTTGAGACATTTTAGTGCGAAAATGCTACTAGTTTAGCCTAAAAATTACCGTGGCCAGTCAGAAATTGACTGAATGTCTGAAAAGAACCAGATACGATAGAACCAGATCCTGGCTCTAATATCAGGAAAGAGAACATAAGTAGTCTTCCATTTGAGAGAGGAATCACACCTCTCCTGCCACTAATTAAGAAGAGATTAGCAGACCCGCGATTTTAGATTTTCTAAAGATTCGGGATAACGGAATTGTTTTTAAGTAAGGTCTGATGGCCCTTAACTGGATTTCAAGGTTGAACGGAAAGACGTCAGCAATAATTAAAAGTAATACTGTTGAAGATATGCGATAAGGGCGTCTGAGATTCGTCCTCTAACTAACAGAACATCTACTTTGGAAAGGTCTTCATATGAAAAAAAGATTGCTATTATGCAACAAGGTTCATGCAAGCTGTGATTCGTCACTCCGGAGCGCCTATATAAGATGAGAGCAAATACCGAGACAAACCCTCTCTTGCTTGCCTTGACACAGTGATAAGGGTAAAGTCCGATATCAGTAATGGTAGAAGATACACGTCCAATGCCAGTAATGGTCGAGAGAAGGAAACTTCTTTAAATGCACACCAAAACATGTTTTGCCACCGCCGCATTGATGTAAAAGGAGAGTCCTCACGCCATTTTGAGGCCCAAACTCTAATGTCTCGTTTCTGGATAAATAAATATCTTCTATTTATCTGTAACGTAACGTATAATGAATTATACAAATTTATTTGACATTTGTGCAAATTTGCTCTTATATATATTATAATGCTAAACCAAACAACATAGTGTCACGATATCGAAACGTACACCAATAAATCAATTAGTTATCTAAAAAATATTTATAAATCAATATTATTATTTACACAATAGATGATAGTACACGTATCGCGCATAAACAACAACAGTATTAGTGGATTTGCATAGAGCAATTTAGCACCAGTCAAAATTGATCTAAAGATCGAAACCGTGCTAACAAAGGCATCTCTGCAGGATATCATCCGATGGTAATAAAACTAAATATTTGGTCCACTTATCGCGACGGCGATTATTTTTACGCGCAAAATACAAACGGTCGCCCTAGATGTCGTCCGTTTTAGGCCGAATTTATTGCCGATATCTCCGCGAAGCATCTGGCGACCTTTGCCGATGACGATGGCTCAAAATCGCGCGGCGATTAACCTGAATAGCGGTGGACTGGGCGCCGCTGATAAGATCGACGGCCGCCTCTTGGGACGCGGGCTCGTCCCCTCATCGCGATAACACGACCGCTCTTTGCTACCGGTAGTCGTGATGGAGGAGACTGATGCCCACATTGTGTCCGTCAAATTAATATTAAACATCAGAAGACCTTCGGATATGCAACGGATTACAAGCAATGTGTGTAAATATCAATATTTACGCCCGTGTTAGCAAAGATAATAATTAAACCATCATGATTCATTGGCATTTTTGATATAGATACGCTTTGAATTCATTTAAAATTATTATAGATTTAATGACGTCATACATCTTATTTTCAACAGTCGACAGATGATTATTTTTTTCATTTTATTCTATTTTTTTAATAAAAATCTGCATAAGTACGTCGGTCGCCGCTTATCGAGACATTCTTCATAGATAGCCGGGGCCATCACGATCAATCTTGGCCACGTCTAATGATATTGTCTTGTGTAGGCAAATAGCACAGAGCCGGAGATTGATGCCTTGCGATTTCATAAGTGCAACGGCAACTCCCAACTGATTCATAACGACTGTGATAAATGCGGTTGGCGTGCTGGAAAGTAGTCGCGTATTTCGGAGCCGACCGCAAGACAACGACTAATGCCACTGTCGCTACCGACCGTATTTACACGCAAAATATTGCGACAAGACTGTGACTTTTCACTGTAATTAATCATACTTAACAGAAAAAAGACGATCTTCTTAGGGGGGAAATCTCCGGATGATAACAAAACTCGAGCCACATATACGAAGAATTGAATCATTATAACTAAGCATACAATATTTGTTTGTGTGGTCTAATGGCAACAATATTTGATTGTTGTGTTAGTACACTTATCTTTGACGCATTTTGACATTGTTTTGCATGTATGTGTTTATAACGGAGATCATTGAATTTTTGATAAAAAAAAAACAACGCCATTATGATGCATCAGTCTTCGTATTCGCCGGACATAGCCTTCCGTGACTATTTCATACACGTTTTGTCAATATAGCGTAAATAAAAATAAAATGCTTGTGGAGTTTAATGCATAATTATTAGTTTGAGTCATAAATAACTTCCAATTCGGGTAGACATTTTCTATTGTTTAGATTTACTCGCAGACGACATTTTAATTGCGATATTGGAACAAAATCCAAGTCAAACGACAGTGGAGTTGGCAGAGAGACTCAATAGGTCACAATCTACAGTATATCGCCAACTGGAAAATTTGGGGAAAGTCAATAAGTTAGGCATATGGGTACCACATAATCTCAATGACCGAAATAAGACAGACCACCACAAGTCTCCTCTCACTGTACAGAATCGAGCCTTTTTTGACAGGATAATAACAGGCGATGAAAAATGGATCACCTATGAAAATATTGTCCGCAAAAGACAACAGTTGGATAAGGATTGGTTGGATACCGGACCCTAAAGCCAATATTCATGTCAAGAAATCTTTATTGTGTGTATGGTGGGATCGTCGAGAAATAATCCACCACGAGCTGATGAAGCTCAACGATTACTGCCGATACAAACGTTCAGCAGCTGCAAAGGTTCATGAAAAACTGCTGGAAAAACGTCCTGCGATAACGCCGGACAGATAAAGATCTGGAGCTCAACTGGTCCGTATTGCCACATCCACCGTACTCCCCAGATCTTGCTCTTACGGGAACAAAAAAGGTAATACCTTTTTTGTTCCTTACAGATTTTTTTTAATGAAAAAACTTTCACTAATGATGAGCAATTCAATCAGGCCCTCGATACTTTCTCTCAGTCCAAACCCACCAATTTTTTTGAGGAGGGGATCGATAAGTTGCCAATAAGGTGGAAACAGATTAATATAATAACAACCATGACGCATATCCACATATTTTTTTCTTTTCATATTATTATAAAACATAATTTCCATCATTATTAGAAACTATTTTCCTGCGTTTAGTGTAGTTTTTCAATATAAATCTTTGGATCGAAAACTCGTTCAAGTGGTTTTCGACTTCAGTTATATTTCGAAAACGTTTTTATCTTAATTTGTGCTCCATGGACTTGAAGATAAATTAATCAAAAGGCGCAAAGTCTGAGGAATATGAAAGGAGTAGCAGAACCTTCCAGTTTAACTCCTAATTTTTTTTGGGCCAATCTTACTTTACGAGGGAGTCCAATATTGTGGTAAAGAATTATTCCATTTCTGTAAAACGAAAGTTGGTTGTCATTTAATCCATGGTTGATCGAAATTAGCATATATTGTCTGATGACCTCTGGACCCAAACTGCAATTTTCCTAAAAATCACGCGATTTTTATTCAATGCGTAAGAGTCTAATTTTTTTTTCTGGTTCTCAACTGACCAAAATCCATGTATTCTGATATAATTAAACTTTCATTTTAATATTTTTATGATATTTTTAATAAATTACGAAAGAAGAAATATATTTCCTGGAATTATTCTTGATCTCAATTCTATGTTTAACAATGCTGTAGATAAAAACCAATTTGATAAATTAATGGCTTCATTTTTTTTATCTTTTTCATCATGTTTTAAAAATTAAATAAATCTTAATAAAAGAAAATCGTCGAATAATAACATTTATTTATATATAGATAATGTAAAAAAATATTTTGGAGAGAAAGATTTGTGTTTTAAATTAATTGTATTAATCTTTAATATTATTGTATTCACCATGTCTTTATTATTTCATTGTACAATCACGAAAAAGAGAATAGACCATTTTCATCTTACGATTGATTTATTAGACAATAATTTTCTGATAAATACAAATACCTAATCGACATCATGGCATGATAATGCTAGTGCTAGATTCGAAAATACATCGATATTGAAGGTATTAATTATGCGAAGGGCATATCGACGTATAATAGGATCTTTTATGTACTGAAAAATTCAAAATTCAGCACTGAAATAAACTTATATCAAACTTAACCCAGCCCTTCCGATGTGCCCAAACTTAGCCTATTGGGAACTCTTAGTTTTTTTTGATAACGCTTTTATTATAAATCCTATTCGTCTAAAAATGTCTAAAGAATAAATATTATAAATAGTCATTGTCCGTGACGGATCAGTTAATGATGCTGTTTAATTTAATTTAATTTTAACTAATATTTTAAATTCGTACGTAGATCTAAATCGATACAGTGACATAACGATGCCAATGATATTTTTTTTTAGATATATCTTTGATTCGTATAAAAGGGCATTACTTGAGTAAAATAGTTACTAGATAGATCCTCTAATCGATCGAGATGGGAGGCTTTTATCCGTACGTCAGTCTGTTCCACACATTCGGCGCAGATCACAATGCGATCGGTTTCGCAACGCTCTTAGGTGTTTCACCTTTCACCGATGATGATGGCCAGGGCGATTTCGGTTGTTTGAATAGAGAGACCATGTCAATTTGGTCTCGGCGAACAATCGAGTGGGTATTTCATTACGGTTTCATCACGCGGGTATTGTGCCGTACCGGGTAATGGCCGGCAGTTAGTGGTAGTGGTGGGTAAGCGTGCCCGGCATTACCCACTTGACGTGCTTCTTGCCCAACCGCCGCTGTGACAGATGACCGCGGATCTGCTCTGGCCTCTGAGGAAACCGATGCGAATATAATGGCCGAGCGATAGGCAGAACGTGTCGGAGAATCAGGCTGTAGTGTTATGATATGACCACCGATTCATAATAGTATCCTCACCATCGCAAAAATATGAATCACAGTTTTGATGATCTCACAATATCATAAAAAATATTATTATTATATAATGATGAATAAGATTATTTTTTCTGATGTTACATTGAATTTATAGAAAGTTTTTTTTCTAAAATCAGGAGCAATGTAGAAAAAATATGTATTATAGAACTTCTTGGGTTATTTACACCCAGTTTTCTACACAGCTTAGTCCAAAAAAAGGATAGAATTCATACAAAATTGAAGGTTGGTTCCCTAAATTTAAAAAAAATGTGTATTTTAAGAAAATAACACCAAGGATTAATTAGGCGCAATTATTTTTTAGAAAATTTTAATTATCATATTTTGTCAACAGTCTGCGAGCTTCCATAAAATTAATGGATTTAAATAATAAAAAATCTTTTAAAAGCTTACCTTTGAGGCCCTCTGAAAATATAAGGCCCCAAGGGTGTACCTCATGCGCGAGGAGAAATCCGCCATTATCCATTGTGGTATATAAAAAACGTGTAAAAAAAATAAAACTCAATAAATAAATTATACAAGATGTAAAAATAACTTATACAGTGTTTTTCAATTAAGAAAAAAAAACTAGCGACATATCTAATATGTTAGAATTTAATGAGATTTTTTTTCATTATTACTGTCCTGTGTTTTTGAATTTCTTATTATTAGGAAATCTGTATTATTAGTATTATTAAAAATAAATTGAGTAAAAATATGATATGTATTACTTTTAGTGTAGTTAACTATAGTAACAATTTGTTTATTCAGCCTAAGCAATATTTTTCTGATCCTAATCTAAAATATTGAACGTGGATAGATTTTTAATTATATCTTGTTTTAAATTTAATTTATATAAAATATACTCTTTATTTCGTTAATTTATTAAGAAAATATTAAATCAGAACTTCTTATTACAGAGGTTAGTAGTATTAGAAAGAATTAGGCAAATTGTTACGTAATAAGAGCCCTAATTTCCGAGAAGTAGAAAACTATGCATAATGTAAATTAAATTCCTAATTATGATATTTCATTTAACTTTTTATATAATTAATTTGCAATATGTGATTTAATCAATATCAATCCAATGATCAATAAATGAAAGGTTTTAAATTTTGTTGATATTATAAGAAGAATAGTTAAAAAAATACCAAAGTCATAATTCATTATTATAAACGTTGACTGCTATGAAAGAAATATAAATTCGCATTTGCGAAACTCTTCCATTTAGTTGCTTTTATCTTTACTATTAACTTGAATAGAAAGGATTATACAATCCTATCTTCAAAGCGAGAGCCTTATTTAGGCTGTTAAAAAATATAAGCTTCTACTCCTTTTTGGACGCCTCTTCGTATTTAAAAATTGTTTTCTCAATTAAATACTTACTTTATTGTAGACTGTCGAAAACGTTTAGAGTGCTTAGTGTTAAAATTGGAAAACATGTTTTTTTTACTCAGAACAACATTGCAATGCCATATATTTGCTGAAAATTACCTTCTGCAACTTCGTCTTATTCCTACAGATACAAAATAGCAATAGATGACATTTAAAAAATATTGAGGTGGTTAAGACAAAATCTCTGAAAGAACCTTACATCATAAGTCCTTCGATGATTGGATCTAGTAAGTACATCTGAACCACGTACAGTACAGGTAGATAAATTCTGACGTATACGCGTATAACACGGTTTTTTTTCAAAATTATGTAATCACCGATAGAAGATGAATACAAAAAGACAATTTTGTCGTAGTGGAAAAGGATTTAATAACCTAAATATTTAAGATATCGAAAGAAATATTGAAGGACCGTGTTTTTAATGTAGTAGAACTAGTTAGTCGAATATTAGATTTACAATGAAATAGCTATCGAGGATCCTAATGTTTTTTTATCGATCTAAGCATATTCCCAGGTGTTTAACTGAGTCTGTTTGGAGCAGTAGCTCACCCTCAATACTTACAGAAAGGCAGTTCCCCTTTTTTTAGGATGAAAGATATATTACCGGCTTGATTTAATTTGGTTTAATTTTCCACATTTATAACGGTGAAAATTTGATCAATTTTCTTGAAACATTTCAGAAGCTTTGTCTGAATCCTCGTGTGATCCCAGGAGTGTCGTGCGTCTGGATAGGTGGCGATTGTATGTTTTTAATGTTGGGCATATCAGCAGTGTATTGTAAATACAGAGTTGGATCAATACGCTTCCCTGTGGTACTCCAGAATTAATCGGATACAGTGCGGTACTTTCTCCATTTTGCTTGTTACAGAAATTTTAAGATTATTCAGAAATGATTTTTGTGCAGTGGTCCTTCATGCTAAGCTCTCTCAAAGGCCTGGGTTATATCAAGGAATGCCAAAGAGCAATACCTTTTTTCTTCCACGTAGTTGTATATTTTATCAACAAATAAAATTAAATAATTCATCTTTGGTCGGCACCCTCATGTCTGAGGATTGTGATTATTCTTGTTCCAAAAATTCTTGATTTTGGATCTCAAGGATTAGTACATACTTTTGTGCGTTTCCAAGCGCAACTAGCTTGTCCGGGCTATCGGTTCTTTTAGTGAGATGTCTAAAGTATTGAAGAATCCTTTTGATACATTTTATAGAAAGTCGATCATCTCTGTTGTTCTTTATTTCTTTCAGGACAGACACGTTTATGCGTTTAGCGGTCCATGGTTTTCTCAGCATACGTCGCCAACACCACATTTCAAAGGCGCTAGTTTTCTTTTTCATATTTTCTTTTATCGTCCAGGTTTCTACGCCGTAAATAAAAATTGAGAATACCAGACTCTACACTGAACGTTTTTTGTCTTTTTGGATATCCCCCTGTTTTTCCAAATCGTTGATAGCTTAGACACCACATTTTTAGCCATCCCTATTCGCCTACTTATCTCTGGATCACAATTTCCGCTACTCGTAAGTAGTGATCCGAGATAAAGAAATAATTCAACCCTCTCCAGATCGGGAAGATTAACAGATCTGGATAGCTGATTACTCCTGTCGATGATCATTAGTTTTAGTAATGTTGATCTCGAGTCCTAGTTTTTTACTTTTACAGATATTTTTTTTGAGCAAATCAGCCATTTCTTCTTCGTTGGTGGCCATCAATGTCGTATCGTCTGCATATCTAAGGTATGATTTTTTTTTAACCCGCCATTTTAAATCTGCCTTCTCATGATATACTCTCTGTATAAGTTGAATAGGTCTGGGAAAAGTATGCAGCCCTGTCTCACTCCTTTGAAATCGAATAATATTCGCTATTTAAACCTCTTTTTGTCGTTTATACTAAAAAAAAATTTGAAATAATTAAATTTATTTAATATTACTTAATTTTTTGCACATGCTAGAGATAATATTATACAATATTTATAACGAAATTCCGCAATGACTTGGCTGCATAGTTTTCACCGGCCGAATGTGAATCCGTGCTTTGATAATTCGGTGAAAAATGTTTCCTTACAGTATTGGGGCCGATTGCGCAACCGCCGATTAAGTTGTTAATTCCGATGCTTTGCCTCTGGTAGCACAAGTCGTGCAGAATTACCATTTAATATTCATCAGGGAAAATGGCGACTCGCACTACTGTGCCCCGGCTCAATTTTCTTTTCGGCACGATTGCTCTTTCGATCGCAAAAATGCATTTTCAAATTATAGGCCGCGTCGCGGCAATCATCATTATGAGACACGGGACATGTTCGATTTTTCAATGGACCAATAAATAATATATTTATATGTGAGCCGCTACTGCATTCTATCCGGCGAGTCGTGCAACGGGAGATATGGTAGCATTTTCTTCGTCAAACTAATGGCATGTCCGCTGATTTTGTGATCGATGGACCGCCGTCTGCAGCCGCGCGGACTTGTCACGAGCTATCTAAATACTTCCTCGCATCGTAAACTGGACATTATTTTTAGGTCAGAACTAAACGTCGATAATTACGGGCGGCGCAATTGCCCAATTGTTACAGATAAGAGCCGGGTGGAAGGTGAACAAGTGACAAGAGGCACGGCAATCTCAACAAATTGCTTATTGCCGATATGTTATAATTCCAGCAGAAGAAATACGGCCCGATCGTGACCGAGCACACGTGAATGAAATTTTGCAATTGGCCTTTTTATTAAATTGATGTGTTTTCTTTGGCCGGTGGTTGGCGGGAGACAATCGGCAATGTTGCGTTGTGTCGCTGTCGATGCGGCTGCCCGATAGTGGACATCACGAGTCGCCCGCTATCTATCGGCAGGACATTGGCTGTGACACGTCTCGCCGCATGTTTCAGTGACAGGTCGCTGTCGTGCGACAAACTTGCGACACATTTTTTCGTCATGTAAGGTCGCCAGAAGCGGGCCACGTGCGTCACGATGCGTACAGCTATGTCCATAAGGTGTGTATGGGATTTGCTCTAGACGCAGCCGGAGGAATTTGGAATGCGAGATGACGTATTAATTGTTATGTGTTGTTTTAGTACACGTGTGTAGCAAACTCATTATGACATTGTTATGTGAAAGTATTGCCTTGAATGTAAGAGAAGTAGACGACGCATGTATGCAAAGAACTGCCTCTTTTTGATCTACTAAAAAATATATAATGATACATGACTTTTTTAAAGCACAACGATATGATAAGACATATTATTACAACCAATCTTTGTCTCATCCCATCCTGGACATTTCTTTCTTCAACTTATCTACTCATTTTTTCCATAGATGCCATCTTGGTCTTGCTTTAACTATATTTAAAGCACCTTGATATTTTTTTTTAGTTTTTGCAATATTTTATTTTATATATACGCACTACAAAATAATCAATTAAATAAAAATTAACGTTTTAACCTAGCCGTATCGATGGGGTCTATTTAGAACCCAAAGCTTTTGAATTTTCTCGATACACTCTTTTAATATAAATCCTACATGTCACAAACTTATTGTATTTATCTAAAGAATAAATATTATAAATAATCATTGTTCTATATTGTCCGTAATTGCGAAAAAAAAAACAAAAATATTCGCTTCTGTTGGCACGGGCGCGATGTTTTTTCTCACTTGCATCCGGTGCGATTGAAACGTTTACTAGTCGCACATGTCGCGAGAATTTGGCGTCAGTCTACAGGCGGCATGGCCTCAGTTTACGGCGAGACATCGCCGAGTGGCAAAAAATAAAGGCAGCGCTAATCTTGGATACTTTAAAAAGAAGGATTTAATTAATTGGAATTACAAATATAATTTAAATTGAAAATGAAAGCTTTCTTTCTAACTTAATCTAACCTATATCAGGAAAACAATGTACGGCTGCTATATTTCTAACCTTAACCTTTCTCTCCAATCTAACCTAACCTTAATTAGGAAGAAAGACAATATGGAAGTTTTTATTCTAACCTAAATTTTATTATAATTAACTGCTATAGTTAAAAAATATATCACAAGTCTAAGAAGTATCTGCATTGGAATACGCGATAATCGCGTGGCCCTTCTTGAAGGAAAAAATCTTAACTCTTTCTTTGAGCACAAAACTCTGTCACTTTTGTAATTAATTTTATTTCAGATAAATGTTATGGTTTATTAATTGTAAGATACCAAGGATCAATATTAAAAATTAGTCGTTAGAATAACAATTAAATATAAAAACATAAATAAAGTATCAAAATGTTTAATTTGCTAGATGATCTAAAAATATATCTAAGAAATATACGCAACCTTATCACATATCTATGTTTAATACGTTCTTAATTTCAGTATTAGTTTTAATTCGGTGATATTTACTTCTTTAACAATTTTTAATTTAAAAATTAGCTAATTTATTTATTTTAAAATAAAAATCCAAAAACTATTTAAAAGCTTTTGATTTTGTTGATAATCTTGACTTTCCTATTAAATAAATCGATCGCCTTAGAAATTAGTCATATCCTTATTTTGAAATAATCTATTAAAACTATATAAAGGCTTTTGTTCTAAATTAACCTAACTTTTTAACATAACATATGGAAAAAACTACATGGAAGCTTTATTTTTAACCTAAACTTTATAGCCTTAACCTTTCTCTTTAACCCAACCTAACCTTAATCAAAAAAATAATGTGTCGAAGCTTTCTTTCTAATCTAATCTAACCTTAATTAGGGAAAAACACTGAACGCCGAATCTACAAGAATATAGAAAAACAAGTTTGAATTTAGAAGGAATATTTAAAGTAAAAAAATTAACCTAATCTAACCATTTGGAATACGCTTTTTAGGATTTTCTTCAAAACTTATAATTCAAAAACTTATCTTATTTAAAAAAAAAAGTTATTTCCTTATGTTGTGTAATAATCTTCATCCGTCACAGCTGCTCGAAAATAATTGCGTCGTCCGAAGGGGGTCTCTTAGGGACCCCAAGGTTTCAAGTCAAGATATTGATGAATTCTGCATCGATTTTTGTTTCATCATCATCATCGTTGGCCAGCCACAAAACTCTTACTCGCTGAGGGCATGGGCCTCACCACACTCTTGAATGACAATCGAGGCCCAAAGAACCTGAGACTTACCACGTGACGTGCGGGCTCCCCTTTCGTGTCCATGCCGCCAGGAACCTAGCCGTCTTGGTATGCGATTTTTTGTAAAAAGTGTCCTCTCTTGGCCATTGCTGGCATTGGACGTGTATTCTTTACGCTGTTGGTACGGTGTCGACTGTATCCAGGCAAGTGGAAGGGCGTTTGTCTCGGTATTCGTTTTCTTCTTCTCTATGGCGTTATCTGCTTATAAAGATATATATTTCATTATGAATTATAACTTTCATTATGAGAAAGACCTCTTTAGAGAGAAGGAAGAGGAGCGAAAGTATCGAACAGATTAGGGGTTTCCTTCCCAGAGCATATTGGCTTTAACAATTGTTAAATTAATCTTATTAAAATTGAAATTAATTCATTTTAAGTCATTTTAAAACTTATTATTAATAAAAATGATATTTAATAAGCATATTTTTTAGACAAACTGGGCAAAAAAATCAATGCAATTGTGTCGGAAAAAAAATCCTAGGTTTTCCTACTGATCCTACTTTCCTACCTTTTGGCAATTATTCAACATTTGATTAGACATGATTTACTTCTAATTTTGAAATAAATTCCTGAAAATACTGGACGTAAAAGGAGAGTCCTCATACTCATACCATAAGACCGCGACTCCCAAGGTGTTTTAATGATTTTATAAAAATTCGTGGATAAAAAAGACTGAGCATTTCTATAATATCAACAATAGAATCATCTCTTTCGGTAACAGGTTCACCGCATAAATCGGTCGGAACACTAAAATAAGACACGATCGCTTATTTGCCTGCCGGCTTGAATTGACACAGCTACCACTTGTCTGTCAACAACAACGTACCGGGCACATATCCACACCTCGATGACCCTTTTTCGGTGATTTACCGCCGATGCGTGCTGCGGGTCGGAGACGGAAAAAAAATCGATCAAAAACAATGGCCATTGTCTCTTTGCTCTCGGTCCCATATGACCCGATCACCGCACGGTCTGGATCCGAAATAACTGTATTTTTATTTTTAAAGCTTCTGAGGTCACCGACAAGAAAGGAGTGTATAGACAGAGCCCGATAACCGCAATAGTTCTGCTACCGCCGCTTCCGAAACAAAACGTTCAATCATTGCCGTCTTGCGGTGCTTTATCGTAAGATAAAAAAAAATAATACAAGTCAAAGGCAATTTAATTTCGAAAGAAGACAGGATCGATAGTATTCGCAGACCAAGGACGTGTGCAATTGCGCTCTGCGCATAATTTAATGAGGCGTTTGATTTATTTCGCGGATACATTGATAATTGCCCTCTCGTTGCAAATTCGGCGCATTGCAACGCGTTGACCTGCAGCGGTGCAAGGTCGCGATGTGTATCGAGCAAATATCTTTCCGGATAACTTGACCGTAATCGTCGTAAATGTCAGCCGATACCGATCCTTATCGATACGTATAAATCAACCGATACTCGATACCGAATCGTGAGAATGCCAGATCCGCTAAAATTTCACAAAGTGCACTCTAATGCAGTCGATTTAATTAGCCGATTGTGCGAGATGGCAGGTGTCTTAACGGGTTTTCGCGCCATTATGCAACTTTCGCGCCAAAAACAATATTATCGACTTCCTCTAATCAAACTCGATATCATACTAATTCGATAATAATGAAATTAGATTAGAATACGGATGAAGTGTGCGAAAGTGTCGAAATGCAGGTGAATGATCTCTTAGATTATAATACGATTATGATTATGATTAGTACTGTGCTAGATTAATGTATGTAACATCCTATCTTATGATTATGTAATGAGAATATTGCATGATCATTGATTAATTATTTACAATTATTACACTTTAGATAGTAGTTTCGTCCGATTTTTTTATAATATTTAGATAGATTCTATATAAACTTACATTTCAGTTTTTTATTACAAAATTAAATTATGATTAAATGATCTTAAGAATATCAGGAATTCGTTGGTAATGTTCTCAAAAAAAAATTTTAAAGTCACACTCAAGTTTTTCAGTTGTATTATATATTATTTTAATTACAAATCACTTGAAATTAAATATGTTATTAAAAAATATAATTTACTTACAAAAAAGCTTATTCATAATTTATATTTAATTTTACACGACTTTGAACGTTCACATAAAAATGTAGAATTAATTTTATTTATAGAATTATTATTGCTGAAAAATCGCATTATTTCAAAACCAACTGATATTATGCAAATATGTAATAAAAATAAAGTTTTTTTATTTGTTTTTTAATCAGATATGATTTAATTGAATTAAAACTCAAATTTTGAGTGAATATCTTGTTTTACACGGTCTCGCTATAGCAGTGTTTGATACAAGGTTTGAAAAATATACTCAAATAATCTTTATTTATTCATAAGTAATAATTTTAGTCCTTTTATGTTCGTCGCAGATACGTCATACTCTTGTGCAAGGACTATTCAATCTTCTGTGCAGATGGGGTTCATAGGGTACCCCATCTTTTCTCGAATAGCTATTTTAATATAAATCCTAGATCTCATAAACTTTTTGTATTTGACTAAAAACCTTTTATAAAACTT
>JAGXCT010035753.1:59937-76323 GCA_022495035.1 Philopotamus ludificatus | reverse complement strand
AATAAACAGATGCAGGGCGGTGGAGTCAACATCATCGAAGCGGAAGAAAACCTGAGTGTTTTTAAAAAAAGCTACCGTTATGGAAACGACGAACAGAGAACGATAACTTCGCAAACTTTCCCCTGCTAGACGACTGTGTAAGGGAGATCGAAGATGTATCTGGAATCGGAGATATTTCTGTACCCGTGGAACTGAAGCAAGCAATTGCCACGCACTTGGATGAGCTTGCAAAGTCTCTCGACGGATACTTCCCTACAAGAGAGTCATATCCACCATGGGTGAGACAGCCGTTCACGTTTAGTGTTGAGACAATAGATGTCAATGATGAATACCTCGATGAAATCATTGAAATTCAGCAGAGTCAGGTTCAACAGGTTTTGGTGTCAACAAATGGTAACGTACCCTGTTATTGCTAAGAAAGCTCCAACAACATATTTTTGCGAGCAATCCTTTTCGAGGATGCTGGACATAAAAACGAAGAAAAGGAACAGACTTTGTTGTGAAAATGACATGAGAGTGGCACTTGCCAAGGTAAGGCCGCGCATTTCTGAACTGGTCTCTGAAAGGCAACAGTGGAAGTCACACTGATTTGCAGTAAATATTCATTATTATGTATTTGTTTTATTTGAAAATTATGTTATAATGGTTTTGCTCTTTGTTTTTAATGGTTTTTTTCAATTTGTGCACAATGGATATCTCTTTTAATAAATTTGTAAAAAAATATAATAAGAGTAACTCATAGATTAGACTGAAAGCTAAACTCTGAGGCCCCAGGCCGCTACTGGCTGTGAAACTGTTTTCATGTTGTGTTCTCATGTGCCAGAAGATTGATCTGAATCTTCTGTCACTATATCTCTATCCTATATAGCATCCTGCTTCTGATGTCTTTTTCGCTATCGCCTGTTGAGTCAATTGACTCAAGCTTAAATATGTTTGCTCTGCCTAAAAATAATTGTTCGAATAGTACATCGAAGGAATCAACAATCGCTAATCTATTATTATATTCACTCAGCCTGAAAGCTTTACGTAAGATAACAAAAAATAAGATCCTCGTCTATTATAAGGAGTCATATTTAAAAGTTAAAAAACAAAAAAGTTTAAGATTGACTGGTTTAAAATAAATTTATGGCATGTTTTGTTCTAAAATCTTTAGGTTTAAATTAGTTTTTATTTTTTCAGTAACAAATTAGAACTATTTATGTAGATTAATTGTTTTATTTCTTTTTTTTGTCTTTAAATCGAATATTTTGGATTTGTGTAGAACGATAGATTTTTTTTTATTACATTAATTTATGCAATTATTTCATCTTCCAATACGTAACGTACCATTTTCAACATTTTGCTTATATTTAACGTTACTTGCTAATTATATATTCTTTCTTTGTAAATAACAAAAAGCTCATTTTGTCGTTTTCACTCAAAATTTAATACTAATAAAATTCGATCGTTACATTATTTTTCTATAAAATACTTTATATCATGTTATTATTAATATTAAAACTTATTCTATGCACTGCTAATATTAAAAAAAATGTAAATAATATGGGCTGTAGGCTTTATTTTTAATTATTATACGATTGACTTGAATAAAAAAATCGTATAATAATTAAATTGATTTGATTCTTTCTCTAGTACTTGTTTTGCCTAAACGAAATTAAATATATCATCGGTTGAAACGAAACGATTAATAATCATATATCACGTTATGTTAGATACGACGAGAAAGGAAACGCACTCGGCGAAGTCACGGTTAAACCCCCAATGCCCACTCGTTTGAAATGGGACCTTAAATCCCAAGAATACAAAGACGCCGTTAAAATATCGCACGACACCGCACAGAAGTTGGTCAACGATTTGGATTTGAGAATATTTATGTTCTCCTCGTACGGAAAAGGTTCGTAATGAATATTGCATATGAATCGATAAAATATTACGTTTCAATATTATTTTTTTAGGTTTCATGAAGAAGTGTCGCATTTCTCCTGATGCGTACATACAGATGGCTCTGCAGCTCGCTTATTATAGAAACGCTGGACGTTTCAGTTTGACATACGAAGCGTCGATGACTAGACTCTTCCGCGAAGGCAGAACCGAAACCGTCAGGCCCTGCACTATCGAGAGCTCCGCATGGGTTAAAGCAATGGACAACGATAGCGTATCGGTAATTGAAATTAACGCTAATGAAATATCTTATTCAGTATAATTATGTGATTGTGTATCGTTTGTAGTTGGCTGAAAAATGGAAGCTATTCCAGGCTGCTACTGCTCAACATCAATTAGGTTACCAAGACGCTATGTGCGGCAAAGGCATCGATAGGCATTTGTTCTGTTTATACGTCGTATGTAAATATTTAGAGTTGGATTCGCCCTTCCTTCAGGAAGTACTCAGCGAACCGTGGAGACTGTCGACGAGTCAAACTCCTCACGGTAATTATACATTCATATATACAGTAAACCCCCTTGAAACGTACACTCCTATAACCTACCCCCCTATAACGTTTGCGGCAGTTTTTTCCTATAACGTCATTTTTTTAAAACGCTAATTAGTATTTTCATAAAAATATTTTATAATTTTGTAAAATTACTAATAAAATGTTGCATTGATCTTCCCTGCCCGCATGTTGCGGGAAGATTGCGTTAGCCAAAATACGATAGGATATCACTCACCGTGTGAGTCAAGTCACTCGCGCTGGTTAACCCTTTATAGGGCAAAGGCTGAAATTGGTTAATGTATTAACCAGTCGCTTTAAGGTCTATATTTCCATGAGCGCCTATAGAAATGTCAACCTTAGTAACGTAATATTTTGTCGAGAACGCTTTATTGTTATTGACAATAAGTATTGTCAATAACAATAAAAAATCCAAAATAATTCATTTGCGCTATAACACGTAAAAATATAACAAATAAAAGAAAAATGTAAATGTTTGATTTACTGATTTCCTTCGAATCAAAAAATAAAATTGATCAACCTTAACCCCCTATAACGTCCCCCCTTATAACGTGGAACCTATCTTGCCGTTATAGGGGGGGTTTACTGTATTCATAAAATTTATATTTTTTAATTTAAATAATAAAAATGCTAATTGATTATTAAAATGACTAGAAAGATAAAAGAAAGATTTCCATAATAAGCATAATATTCCTTCGAACGAGATGAAGTAGCATTTTCGGGGTCTAGGATGGTTGAAGAGTCAGGCCCTTGTTTTTTCGACAGGGTCATTTATATTCTCTCTTTGTATTATTTAAAAAGACCCACTTTTCATCGACAGTAACTCTCTCAGCTAAGCGGATCGGTTTCAATCCTGAACAATAGCGAAGGAGGCTCGGACAGTTCGTCTGGAACCCGAACTCCTCGTCTAACTATTTCTCTGAGTCTTTTCCAATGCTCTTTTACCATTCCATTGATTCTAGCCATGTCCGATTACTGTTACAACATGCTCAGTTCCCTTATGGGAACTCTATCTGACGTTTTGACACGAAATCTAATAGCCTAGTAAACCTGAGCATAGTGTTGAGTCAGACAGATCTCTGCTGAAGCTTGGGGGCTGAATTAAAGATGCCCAGAACCAGCGAGATGGCGTGGTGCTCTCCAGATGACACCGCTAGATGAGGCCACTTATATTAATTTTTTTTTCCATATCTAAATAACGTAAATGGTAGTAAGAATATAACCTGTTATATAAATGTCGCATTATTACTATGAAAAATATATTTTTTGCTGCGTGCAGTAAAAGTATTCGCCACGAGTGTAATATATTAAGTAATTAATTTTATTCTTTTTTTTCAGGACAAACTAGTAAAATGGACTTGAAGAAATATCCAGAATGCATTAGTGCGGGCGGAGGTTTCGGACCGGTGGCCGACGACGGTTACGGCGTGTCGTATATCATCGCGGGAGAAGACGTATTATTTTTCCACATATCATCGAAGAAGTGTTCACCGATCACCGTAAGTTTCGCCGCGCATAAATACATTTTTATGCGTTTACCGATACTTGATTAACGTATCGTTTTTGTTTTGCAGGATTCGAGTAAATTCGCTAGTGACGTCGAATTGGCGCTAGATAATATGAAATCGCTATTTGAAAGTTATTCCGGGAGCCTGAAAAAATAGACGCAATCAAGACCAATCTCCGTTTTAAATTGTTTTAAAGTTTTGGTTTTGTCTTGATGAACTTGTTGAATGATTTACAAAATGGTTTTTTTTTTTTTTTAAATGTATCGCAAGATAACGTTTTATAATTTTGTTGTTGTATTTAACATTCTTTATAAAATTATTTATTATAAATAAAAATGGAAAACATCCGCTCGTATTGTTATTGACACTTTCGGTGGATCGAGCCCGTCGTCGTGTGCGCGTCAATCGACATCCACTGAACGGGTTGATTTAATTTGTTAATGATCGATTATATGAAAATATATTGGCGATGTGGCTCGTTTAGATAAATTTAAATTCTAGCTAATTATTTTAGACGGACGTTGAGTCGATGGTGCCAATTAGATAATTCTGTAAAAAAATATAAATAAATGATCGTGTTACAATTTGAAAGAATCGTGTTAAATAAATACATTATTTTTATAAAGATCTCTTTAATCAATCAATAGTTTTCGATCGTTCAATATGATATATGCCATTTATTCTACAATATATTAAGTATGCGATTAAAAAAACAATATTCCCGATTAATAATCGATATGATAAATTGTTTACGTACATACATGGGATAGGGGATATGTGTTAATCGATGCTGTATTTTCCTTCAATCTTTGTTGTATAAAGAAAAAAAGGATTTATGATGTATAAAGACTGCCTTAATTATATGTAAATTGATGTCATACTCTTCATTTTTTTCATAACCGGATGAAACGATTAAAAAAATCACATTTTGAATATATTTTTATTAATTAAAAGATTGTCATCACTTCTTCTGATTGATTGGCACTATTCAATTCTGTTTATTTAAAGCAATTTTATTTTTAAAATACCAATACTCGTTGCCACAATAAATTATTGTGCGTAAAGTTAAATTAGTTTTAAATATAATAATTATATTAAATTTCAATGAAAACTGCACCATGTGTTAGTGAAATAGCTAATTGTGAATATTTTATCAGAATTGTATTTATGCTGTATATATATATATATATATCTATATTTTGTAAATTAAATCAGGAGCTCGTAATGTTTTCGGTTATTTATAATGCCGTCCTTGTTTTTGAAATAAATTTTATTCGTACGGGAATTCGATCAATGCGTTCATTTTTACCGATTTGTATATATCTATTTATAAAAAGACTGATTTATGTACTAATTATCGTCTTTTCTTGTTTATTGAAAATGGTGTGTGTTAGACTAATATTCGAAAAAATGGGCTCTGGTATACTTGATTTAGTATAAAATATTCTGATTGCAATTATAATATTTTCTACGAAAAATAAATAAATAATTAATATGTAATCGTTTTATTATTTTACGTTTTTTTTTAAATATTTGAACAAAAAAATGTTTATTTTTTTATCATCGCACCTGATTACAAAGAAAAAAGTTTCATTCATTAATGTTCGGAAATAAATAAATTATGTGGGTCTGTTTTTGACGTATATTTTTTCATTTAAATGTTTTGAAATAAAATCTTTAAAAATATTCAAACGAGTGTTATTGTTACATCATTAATTATTAACATAATAGCAAAATGCAACGAAGAAATTATAACTGAAAAGTGTAATAATATTGAATATTCTTTAAATATTCTCATTTATCTCCATTTTTAATAACATAAAATATAATCTATTGCGAATTTGAGATTAAACTGTGAGGTCAGCCTGTCATTGATGCATCAAAACAAACTAACCTCTAAATCTATCTATCTGTCAAATAGAAGCGATTTTTAGCATCGATGCCAGTAGCGATATATAATAATGGCGGTCGTAATGATGCAATTGGACGTGCATGATATAAATAAAAAAAAATACAATTCTCCATTTTTTAATTCCATGATTATTTTTATAAACAAGCAACAAATTAATAAGACATCAATAGTCAAGGAAGACAATCTGCTAGGCATTTCAAGATTAATCTACTGGGGTTATAAAAAACGTCTGTTTTTATTTTTACGATTTTCCACCCCAATCTCTATAATTTTATAACACAAAATAAGTTCATCAAATGCGATTTTTTTTAAACAAATATTAATAATTTGTTATTGTCCCTCCGGCGGGATATGCGTCCCACTTTGAGAAACGATGCCGTATAATATATACTATTTTATGTCGAAATGTGATAATAGATAGAAAATAATCAGCTAATCAGTGCCAAGCCTGTAGGTAAAAATAATTGTGTGATAATGTAAGTTAATAGCAACTGAACTAAGTACACACTTGGATAAATTCTAGCAAAATCAAGTCCATCATCAGTGAGATCATTGAGTTACACAACACATTTTTTTAAAAATATTCATCAAACGTTTTAATGTGTCTTTAAATTTTTCTATCATGCCATTTATCCATCTTCAAATTAATGAATGAAACCGTACTAGTGACTCTGTGATAACGGCGTGTCTTCAGTCTGCAGCAGTAAAAAACCATAAATATCGAACAAATTACAAAGCGTATCGTGAATAACAATTTCTATTCATAGAATAATCTATATTTTAGCAATTTTGAAATGCTTGTAGTATATTTTCCATTGTAAATAGACCTTCTTCGGATGACACGGTTGGTTTCGAGCCTCCTTGAATGAGCGGTTAACCCTTTAATCGCCACGCCAATTATATCGATTTTAACCGTACGCCACCATTATTTATTCATAAATAAATTCGTAGTAGTGTTCCCGTGCCTGCACGGCGTGGCGCTGGTGATTAGACCGATTTCTCGTGCCTGCACGGCGTGGCGTCCAAACGGTTAAGAGTGCCGAACGAAGTACATATGTACATTTGTTATTATATTTGGTGTTGCCATTATGCGAAAAAAAATACGGTCAACACTAGCCAGGCCTCCTATAATACTTACTCTAAATCGCTATTTTATACAAAATGTTAATATTTTGAATGTCTAATTATATGTTTCGTAAATATTAATATATAATGCATTGCCGAGCGAAATAAAAGTCAATGCCCTTTGTCCGAGATCACAATACACTAAATGTTTGCGTAAATAAATGTTGATGGTAAAAATTGTTGATAATTTTGCATCTGGCATCACTGGCCGAGTTCGATGCCGAGCGCGGAATCGATGCCGACACATCGATGCGAAGCATACATTGTCTAGATCAGAGTCGAGTGTTGCTAATACGAAAAAAAAATCACAATCGTATCGTTGTCATTTTTCGACTTTTAACATTTTATTTGTACTCAACAATAATTTGCCGCTTCGATTCGCGACGACATATGCAAAAATTATGTAATGTTATTATTGATTTTTGCTAGACGGGGGACATGGCCGTGTTTGCTAGCGGCGAGGCTCACGCACACACGGGCATCGGGCGGTGTGACAACACTGTCCGCATGCACACCTGCGCGCCGCACGCACACACGCAAATACACACGTACGCCATCGCCCTGCGTGTGCCGTCGGGCCGCGTCGGCGAGACCTGATCCCGAGGAGGCGGCGCCCCGCGCCCCCAGGGCCCGCGACATGGCCGCAACGCCGTAAGTGACGTCCATGTCCACGGACATTTACGCGAACGCTCTGCGGACTATTTTGGTTCGGCGCCCGTCGAGGGAGGCGGACCGGGGGAGAGGAAGGGGGGCGGAGCGCCTCGTCCCGCGCCCCCCGAGCGCTCGTGTACCCCCAGCGGGGGGTTCAAGCGAGGTATGTTGAGCCCGTATCGATCCGGGGGGGCCGCGGCGAGTCCCGGCGCTTCGCCCCCGTCCCCGTCCGTCCGCAGGCGTAGCCGCCGCCCGGATCATAACAGTAAACATATGTTCCGATACTGATATCGATATGAAAATCAATATCGAGTCGATGGGCGGGTCAAAAGGCGAATGTTGTCAATCATGGAATGTGTGTGTATGTATGCGAGGAGGCACCTGCTCGTGCGGCTACTGTCAAATGTTGCACAGGGGCGCCGTCCCCGGCCCCCCGACTGCGAAACGCACAAAAAAAATGCAGGCACAGCACTTTCGGAGCTGGTCACGGCGATGTCTTCGGCATAGATTGCTGTATGGATTAGAATGATCAGGTCAAATGCGCCGTGAGATTGGATGGTTAGAGGGCCTAACTGGATCGGAGGCCCTAAATCTCTGCACGCACAATGCAACAAATATTAATTAAAAGTCACCAAATGAGCTTTTTGTATAACAGCTGGAGATGCATCTTGAAATGCGTGGCAGATTCTCTTCATCAGCTCACCTTTGTTGTCACAGGCAGTCTTAGTGATCCATTCAACCGCGCCCTACACTCGGCAGTCGAGAGGACTGCAGTCGGACGAGGCCACATATCTGAAGTAACATGCTCAATGCAATTATCTTCGAGCCACTTCCGACTTTTCCTGGCAGTATGTGCTGGTGCAGAACTCTCAATTGGGATCCATCGTGTACAGCCGTGTCCAAATGGTGACCCGCGGGCCACTTGTGGCCCAATTTAATATTAAAAAATAAATTCATTGTCAAATTAGAATACTTTTATGAATGATAAATCTGAATTTTACGATAAACAATCGCTTCTAGATTTATGTTTTTTAACAGATGATTAGAGTTGGGCACCCCTGATCTTGTATTAACTCTCTGAATGCCACTGTCTCTTATGTTGTCGTTGTTGACTCAATCATAATCGTCCAATCTGTTCTGCATTCTTCGAAGCTCGGGTGATAACAGATAATTTGCAAAGAAAATATGGGTCAAAAAAATCTTGGGTCATTTGAGATGTATTCTGCAATACTCCAGCCGTATAATCAGCTCGTTATCCTCGAATATATAGAGGAGAATATATCAATATCGTATGTATTCTGCGATATAGTTCGTCAGATCCAATTATCCAACTAGAAACTTCTTGGAAAAATGCATCCCACCGACACGAATATTCACAGCGGCTGTTATATAATTCAAATGCATTATCTTTCAATTTATTTTTTTTCGGCTAGTTCAGTTATTATTTTTGTACGTCTCGTATTTCTTAATAAATAAAAAATCGGTGACAAGCCGCTAAAATACAGAACTGTCCCCGGAAATCCGCAAACGGATGGTCACCGTAATCGCATAGGACAGGGATCGGCAACGCGGTGCTCGCGAAACAATTTGTTTGAATATCTAAAATCTACATTTATGATATATGAACAACAAACACTTGTAGTTTTAATAAAAATTACTATTTTATCTTCGCCATTTAAACGAATATTCTACCCATGGTTCCCGCCGAACTATCGCATTTCTAAAATATTCTAGTAAAAAATGATGTTGATCCCTGGTTTACGATATTGAATCGTAGAAACAGGCGTTTTTTTTTCTTGATAGAACCATTCTATTTTCGATAGATTCCAACGCGCCAAACTATCCTTACATACAGTCAGTGTTATAAAAAATTCCCCGAATTCATAGTTTTCGTCGGACACCTATCCGACTACTAACATAGCTCAGTCGTGGTTAACTTGGAACATCGAAATATATGCATGTTACCTACAAGCCACAACACTGGTTTGCAATATAAATCCTATATGTCACAAACTTTTTTGTATTTGTTCAAAAAAGGCTAAACGAATAAATATTATAAATAAGCGATGTTTTTACTCGCTCGCATCCGGTACGATGTGCCTAATGCGAGCGAAACGTATAGTAACCGAGAATTTGGCGAATGTGCGTCATATTGGTTAGTAGAAAAATCCAAAATATCGGCCAAATCATGTATTTTTCTCAGAATAATCTTTTTTTTTTTTTTAAATTAGATTTTAAAGGCTTTGGGCCTATTTTTCATTATAAATAGACCCCCTTCGAACGACGCGGTTGTTTTTCGATCGCTTAACAAAAACGTTAATTTTTTCCAGAAATTATCGTCTAGTCAGCAGATTTTTTTCACATCTTTTGCTGAATATCTGAGCGATTTGTTTCATAACAAAAAATATATTAGTTTTAACTCCATCAATAATTATGACGGGTGTGTTAAGATGTCTATTAATAAGATAACAATTATTTAAGACCACAAAAGAAGTTCAATAAAATAATTATGACAGAAAAATCTTCATTAGAGCATCGGAATGATGCTCTAAAATTCTATTAGTGATTAAGGCGATTTTAAATCGAGAACCAATAGATTTTAAAGTTTATTTTGCTATTAATCCTTTCTTCTTCGATTGCGTCCTCATTTACTTTCACAATATTCGACTCATTTTATCAAAGTTTTCTTTACTAGCATTTTTTAAACCTTGTAAATTTGACATTAGGTTGCATATTTCAGACATTTCTCTTGTTTTCGGCTCGTTATTGCCTCAATTTTGTACCAAGATTGAGTTACTATCTTATTTTTCTCCCCAGAATTTAATCAAGCCTTCTTCGTTACAAAGGATTTTAGGTAGGGCAAAGCGATAATGTCGTTTTATTAACGAAACAAGGTGTAATATTATGTGGTAAAAAAATCTTTACCCCCACAAGGATAATCAGGAGCTTACTTTATTCCAAATAGTGTTGAATTATAAGATCTCATTCGATATAGCGCAGTGAAACTGTATTCCTTTGTTGGTCTATGGTTGAATATACCGAGAGATTATTTTTAGTATATCGAGCACTGCTGAAAACACCAATTATATATTTAGTTTTCATGAATGAACCGAGCGAATATTCGAGCCGAGCAAAATCTGAATACGTTTGATAATTATTCCTATAAGTAATTATTTCTTCGTTTGGGTTAGTCTCGAAGCGTCCAACGCTCGACACAAAGAACTACCTTTTTTTTAGGTCAATAGTGGTCGAAACAGGTAATTGTTTTGTGGAGGGCCCCCGCTTTTTTTTCTTGGGATCGTTGTACAAGGCCCACTTACTCATCATCAACAACGTTTGTTCTCGGCAGTTGCATGCTTTGGAACACGGCAAAGAGCAAATTATTATTCAAGGGTTGTTGGTTCATTGCTGCAGAACCCGAATTCCGGTCTTACTAACGATTCTTCGCCGTTTGTTGGCATCTGAGCTTTGTCGAATAATTCTACGACGGATTTACGTAAGTCTGACTAGATTTAATCTGAATAATCTGAATATTAAATTTAAATCACAGAATACTTTCGATTATCCGGGCTAATGATGACAAAGAGCCGCGCGGATAATACGATCTCTTAATTTTTATCTCGTTTCATTAAATTGTAATTCTCGTCGATGTACTTACAATGAAAACAGAAGTCAGTGCCGTGTTGTGACTAATGCGATCGACAATTTCTTCTTCACTTGCATCCTAATTTTCTTTCTCTCGTGGCTGTCTGAGATTGGAAATAATATCCGCATCACTCATACACTAATAAAACCCGGATCACATGAATCGTATTCTAACCACGGCACGATGTTTTATTTAGCGACATTTTCAAACCCTTGTAAACATCTCGTCTCAGCCTTGTTAGAGTAGGGAAAAATCTTTCTACATCCGTTAAAATTTTCATCCATGTTCGAACGAGTATTACTGATTTTATTTTGTATCAAGCTTGAGTTACTCCATGTATCGCATTCAGTGTCCTCATTTTTTTCAGAATTTAATAACCCCTCGATGAAAATAAAAACAACAATATTCGCTTCTGTAGCCACGGCGCGATGTTTTTACTCGCTTGCATCTTGTATGATGTGCCAAGTGCGATTGAAACGTACCAGTGACACGTCCAGAACTTAGTCGGCAGTGTTTGCTCAGTCTGCGGCTGGACATCGCCGAAGGCGGGTGTCATTTACGCGTCATATTGACTAGTTAAAAAATCCAATATATCGACCAAATATTCTTAGAATAATCCATTTTAAAAAAAATTAAGAATTCATCAATACCTCGACTTGAAAGGCTTGCCATCGTCTGTTACATACTTTCCGTTCGACGAGAAATGGCAGCATCCAATAACATCATTGCTTTCTATGGCAATCCCTTAATTTATAAATAATCTCTTAATTCTGGAACCCATTTAGTTTTGAACCAATCTTCAAAGATCCTCGTATCCATCTACGCCCCTTTTCGGCTGTAATAATCAACAGTAAGATCTCTTATTTTCGTTGCTTTAAATCACAGGTATACAAACTTTTTTGACTCGTAGATCTCTCTCCGCTCTCCGTAGACCCTCCTGTCTGCCGAATTTTTCTAAACTTATTAACTTTAAATGTGGTTTTGATCGCTGACACAATGCTGCCCATTTTGACCTAGCCGTGCCGATGGGGTAGTCTATTAGGGACCCTAAGTTTTTGGTTTTTCTCGAACAACTCTTAATTTAAATCCTACGCGTCACAAACTCTTGTGTATCTGTCTAAAAAAAGTCTTAAGAATAAATATTATAAATAATAATTTTCCTTTATTGTCTGCAATTGTGAAAAAGAAATAAAAACATAAATATTCACTTCACGCGATATTCTCTCTTGCTCGCATCCGGTAGGATGTTTCGAGTGCGAGTGAAACGTGCAATTGATACGTGCTACGAGACCTCCGTCTGCGGCGAGACATCGAGTTTTTATTTACTCGTCTGAGATATAATTTTATTTGATGAGTCACAACATATAAATAAATATTTAAATTCAAAAAGAGTCAAACCAATACATAGTAAAATTCTTGCATAAAATAATACAAATAAACCCTATTTCCAGGAGGTATGAAGGTAGCTATCAAAAACTCTGGATAAGCAACAGGAATATCGTCCTGGGGCCAGAACTGCTGATAATTCTTTCTGAACTGCATCTTAAGCTCTTTCTTTATTCTTAAATCCAGCCTAAATAGCCTCCGATCACGTGTATCCCCAAGTTTTCAAGTCGATATCTATCTCCTGGTTTAGTTTTTAGCTTTTTGAATCACCAAAAGTTTAATTTTATCGGTTCTAGGTGCGTTGCGGCAACGTATTTTTGTGACTGTAAAATATTAATTGAATTCATGCTCGGATAATCCGCATACGGATAATCGTGATTAATACTGTATTGTGATAACATTATTATTAATTATATCCAAATTATTGAAGTTAATCCAATCGGATTATAGAGTCACGTGTATTGCCGTATTAATTGTTTCGGAGTTCTGCAGCAGCTGGACATATGTCAAGCCTGTAACGAAGCTCTCTTAGTGATATTTGTATTCATTTAGGTCTTAAAAAATTCTCTATGGACCTAAAGAGGTAATAATCGAATGAAGCGAGATCTGGTGAAAATTAAGAGTGCGGTAGAATGTTCCATTTAAACTTCTAAATTTTGTCAAAGGTTATTCTTGCTTTTTGAGGGCGTGCACTGTCGTGATGAAGAATTATCGTCTTTCTGGTAAATAATTCATAATGATTTTTTTATTCTTTAATTTGATAATTTTATGTTTTCGAAGTGTTAACCCCGGCTTCGGAGTTGCATCTTCTGTGAAAGCCATTGTCATATCCGACTTGTTGTCGTAAACGAACCACTTCACATCTCCAGTTACAATTTGAAGTATAGAGGGACGAATTCTTCGTCTTGACAATAAAGAATTGCACGTGTTTCTCCCCACTCGTCTTTGTTATTCTCGCAAAGTTCACTCTATTCGATTTGCTTTAATTGTAACTGTATTGTGGACCTTGGAAATGAGAGTTTCTGCGATAATTCCTCAATGGCCAAATGAGGATCTGATTCAACCATTCAACATAATTTAAGCCCATTCTTTAAATTTATATTGCCTATAATTTTAGAATTTTATGAATGCTTTAGGTGCCTTGCTGGCGTTCAAGCCCTGGTCGTAAAATATCAGCATACAATGTCTGAAGTGTCCTTTATCAGTTTCGGGTATTGCGCAAGAATAATGTTAACAAAAGTTATAATTAAGGGATACTTGTTTCACCGTATCTGGACACGATCGGAATTTAAACAGAGTTTCATGAAATACTGATTTATTTCTGGTGGTATATTTTAAACAAATCCATTTTGTCTGAAAATTCGTATGCGTTTTACGTTTATTTATTGAAATATTCTGAAAATAAAGCGAATGAGCAGTAAAACATACGTAATGGATTTCTTTCCGGTTCCCGTAATATGTAGCGGCGGAAATCCATCCGAAATACTTTTCGCAAATCGTTTAAATTATTTTTTTCGGTCGTCTCTTATTTAAAAAAAGAGATGTAACGAGCCCGAGTAGATTTATGTATATTACTGAAAATATTTCAGCCTGCGCTACCGGCAGCGGCGGATCAATAATAGCCGCGGTGCGTATTTTTCAGACATTTTAAATGATCGCGCATTCGCCTGATTCTCTTTTGCACGCAGGATATTTCTGTTTAAAGCGTCTGAAATATATTTTTTTATTGAATTGAATATAAAAATATATATTCAGTTTTCAGCCCCATTTCAGTCGCTCTAAGTCCACTACGTTGATTGATTTTGCTTCGTGGCATTTAATTACCGGGGCTCCAGTTCGTCCGTTTCGTGGTCAACATGCAATCAACCGAGCTCCAACTAATTCTAGCTACATTGATCCCCGGAACAGGAAGTTCCCATGAAAACATCTCGATTCTGAATTGTCCTCATTAGTATCTTCAGGCTCGCGTCGGTTCGCTACTTTTTATTTCCGCAACGATGAAAGCTCCCTCGCTAATTATTTTTGTCTTTCTCCTTGTTTATGTAATTTGTAGAGCTTCGGTTCCGCGTTTGCTTATTCGTCTAAGTACATTCGTTCCTTTGTTCCATTGCTTTTTGTGTTTAATTCATACAATTGCAACTGCTCCCCGTCTCCTCTGCATCTTTCTTGCCAGTTAGAATTAAAATACTCGTGATATTTTTCACTCATGCTCAATGGATCTGAAATATTAATAATTAGACGGAGCGAAGTCTGACGAACATGGAGGACGTAATAAAAAATGCTTTAAATCTAACTGTAAACAGTGAACCCTCCCATAGATCGGTTTTCTATAACGAGTGTGACAGTCCCTACTATAGTAGTTCCGCCCGGAACCCTGTTTTCTGCAAATTTTATAAATACGCAATGGAATGATTTTGATCAATTTACAAAATAAAATTAAAAAAGCTGATCCCCAAGTTTCTATAGCGTGGTCTCGATCGCCGCGCTTTAGGAGGGCTGACTACTATTGTATTAGTAGTAGTGTATATAGAGCAAGAGCGCTGTCTGACCGTCATCGTTATCAGCGTCGTGTATTGGATGGATGCGGGGTGGCAGCGCGGTGGGGGGTTTCTAACCGCTAAGCGCTGTGTTACGCTGCGACTCGGAGCAGTCCGGCGCCGTCCATACTGAGTCACTTTTAAAATATACTTTTTTTTTAATTTTTAATCTTCCGCCACTGAAAATAATTCAATGGTTAATTGAGGATCATGTTATCAAAGGATGTCCATTCAACATAAAGATAAATTCACGGTAAATTCTTTCGGTGATTCGCTCTCTATTTATTTTGTAATTTTCGGGAATAGGAAGAAGTCGCATTAGGCCATGTTCGGCGAATACGGAGGCCATCGCTATCCCGTTTTGATTTATTATTTTTAATAATTCCTCGTTGATGTTAATTTACGCAATTCTTGTGGTAATCTTATTGCCAAGAGATGTGTTGGAAGCACGTCGCTTCCAGCTCGAAGAATTTCGTCGAGATTTCGTCTTAACCTGTGGCTTTTCTGGTTGTAGACAATTGTGCGGTGTGCTCAACTCGGATATTAATATTTCAGCGCGCTGCGAATATATTTCAGCGATGTTTCAGTGTTTGAAACGCTCGGATTGGGATAATCGACAGTTTTTTGTCGCCGTATTTTTTTCAGCGGCCGCGTATCGAACTTCGTTTGTGCGCCACGATGAGTTTCAGATGAAAATATTGCCGCTATTCGAAATACTGAGTGCAATGTGGCGTTGAGCTTTTAAGTTTTGCATAAATTATGCTTTCCATTCAATGGGGATTATTTTTATCTGCCTTTTTTTTAATTCAATGAACGAAGCGCATTTTAATTGCAATTTTAAAACACTTTACATACCCTGAAGTCATTTTACTCAGCGTATATAACATATAATATTTTTATTTTATTTTTAAATTCGAGATTAATCTAAACCTAAAGCAGAATTATTTATATGTCGAGTGGGACTCGACATTTAAATAATTCAAGCCTATTCCTTATGAAGTGACTTGGAATTATTTTTTTATACAAAGTTCTTATTATAATATTTCGATATCAAATCCCTTAATAATCGCGTATTAGGAAACCGCGTAACTCGATATATGTATATATATATATATATGAGGAGGTCTTTCCCATGATGAAAGGATTGCTATTGCGTGACAGGGCTAATAAT
>JAGXCT010035753.1:40887-59041 GCA_022495035.1 Philopotamus ludificatus | reverse complement strand
ATAGGTTAAAATGAAATTTAATATTCATATCAATTTTTATTGATATTGCAATTTTGCTAGACGCTCTCAGCTGCAATTTCTCTCATTAGGAGTATTATCGTTGAGACGTTTAAAACCGAAACATTGCCGGGGGAATATTAATGTTGGAAAACCCAAGAAAAGCGTTTTCCCGATCGTGATCCCTTGTTATTTTTCCATTTTAAAAATTGAACCACAACGGTTGATATTACTATTCAATTGGATATTTTTTTGTGCGAAAAGCGGAACTAACCCTCTTACGACCACAGAGATTTTTCATTTTGATGTACTCGAGTTTCACGACAAAATCACTCGAGTCTGGAGAAAGATGAAGTAGATTCTTAAACAAAATTCTATGACGTGAAGGGTTAAACAAATCTAACACACCTCTTGTATATAAATATTTACATACATATGTGCAAATTAGCGACTAACCGACATAACACGTCTAGGCCTTCTTATGTAATATTCATCCAACGTTATACGGCATTCGTTCGATTATGTCTGAGATTTTTTATAGATTTAAACCTATGTATTTATACGATTTTTTTGGTCTCCACCATTTTTTCTGGAGCTTTTATTTGGTGCTCTCTGAGCCGCGTGGACGTGTCCGACCCGGTAACTAATTTTCTTGACTTATTCTTAAATTTAGATATCATTTAATTATTTACGATTCAATATCAATTATATTAAATAATATCGATATCTTATTAACAAAGGTATTTATCGAAATATGATAAATATAGTAATTACTATGACATATCTTATCTAATTTTTAGATACATTTATTAATTAATTATTTATATAGTAAATATTTAGAATAATATCACTGGTTATTTTGTAAAACATTAGTCATTCTATGGAATCGTTGTTTTCAAACACGTATGCGTACATACATGAATAACATTATTTTTTATGGTAAAAAGCTTAAAAAAATGGAATATTTAAACTGAATTTTTATTATTGAGAAATGCATACCAAGTCACACGGCATATTTCATACAATACACGGCATATTTCATGATTAGTTTAGTTGCACGTTTCCCGCTTTTATTCTTAAATTTTGTAATAAAAAAATATTTTAAAAATATGATTTTACATTAAAAAAAGCATGTCGAGTCACACTCCACATACTTTTTTTTCAGTGATAGTACTAAGAGTTTAGCATTTTTTTTATTTAAATAATCATTTAAATTCACTGAGGTTTTGTTATTGAATTAGAACTTTCTTTAATTTAATTATAGATTTATAATTCATCCCGTATCTGATAATATCGAGAAATAAAAGACTCCAGACGGAATGTTGTGTCTGATCAATCAGACCTTTGTTCTCATAAGTTCAATTTAATATTAATATATAATAATATACAGGTATAAATAATTATTTTTTAGCATTAATTATAATTATTACATTAATTATAGCATCTCTTCGTATCATAAAATAAAATATTTTAAATTACAATTAAATATTAATGATATGTTTAACGGATCTGTCACGACGGCTCGAAACCAAGCGCGTCATCCGAAGGGGGTATATTTATAAGGGAATATGAATTCTTCATCAATATCTTGACTTTTTTAAGATTATTGTAAAAATAAAAATAACTATTGATGATATGCTTCATAATTTGGTCGATATTTTGGATTTTTTTAACTAATCCATATGACGCGTATATGAGAAGCGCACTCGGCGATGTCCCGCCGCAAAATGAGGGCACGCCGCCGGTAGACCGATCGCCAAAGTCTCGCGGCACGTGTCATTAGTATATTCGCACTTCGCACATCGTACCGAAAGCGAGCGAGAAGAAACATCCCGTGTTTTTATATTTTGAACAAAAGTCAATGATTATTTATATTTATTTTTTAAACATCGGCACGGCTAGGTTAATTTTATTCTAAAACCGCATAAAATTCGTGTAAGAAAATCGCTTAAAAGAGTTCATGAAAATTGGTATGGTATAGTTCTTCAGCATGACTTCTTTAGCCATTTCTCGTAAAATTTGGTTAGGAGTGGCATAATTTGCACTCGCAAAATCTTCACACGCGATAAATAAAATATTCTAATGGATTTTTGGTCTCGAAAACCGGTCCTCATCCTCTTCTGATGCTTTTTTCGGTATCATTCAAAGAAGAACTGACCTGCTCAAGATTAGGCTCGTTGCAATGTACAATCCGCTCTTTGACATTGAAAATCCCGTTCTCGCAGTTATATGCATTTAAATTGAAGATGCATAATAAATTGCAACGATGTCGATTGAACTTTGTTTCTCAATCAAAATGTTTATGATTGGACCTTATTCTGCAAGACGAGGGGTATGTGTCAAGTGACAGCTACTTGCGGTCACGTTCGTGTTCTAATTATTAACACAATAATTTGCGAACGCCTTGTTGCTGACAATGAATCCAATTGGCTCTAAATTGATGCAAGGGTCTTGATCCTTCTTGCACATCGGTGCTTTGGTTAGGTGCAACTATTATAAATCAGCGAGTGGGAACATTGATTATTTTTTTCTTTTTGGATATTCTCCTGTTTTTCCAAATTGTCGATAACTTTAACCGATCCGTCACCGCGGCTCGAAACGAACCGCGTCATCCGAAGGGGGTCTATTTATAATAGAAAATATCAAAATGAAATGTAAATGACATTCATACTCAGAAATGTCAGACGAATTCACGAGGCACATATCACTAGTACGTTTCACTCGCACTTGACACATCGTACCGGATGCGAGCGAGAAAAAACATCGCGCCCGTGGCTACAGAAGTGAATATTGTTATTTTTTTTACGTTTGTGATTATGTAGGATTTATATTATGTGTAACTCCTAGGAAAAAATCAAAAATCAGCAAGGTGAAATATTCGGAAAATAGTTTCCCAGCTATCGAGGACTAATTTTATTTTTTATAAATAATCGCGTAGAAATACGTGAATCGTCAAACAGAGAATCGGATGTAAAATTAATAAACGAGCAGTTGTTTCTGTTCCATTTTTTATTTTATATGTATATTTTTTATTTTATATTTATTTTATTTTTTATTTATTTGTATTGGCGCGGAAATGACGTTGTTTTTCGGAATTTCAGCCGTCGGGGTCGTTTCATCAATTACGGCCTAACGGTCAAATTGTGCTTAGGATTTAGGTTTCTGTTTGGATGACAACCATCGTTTATTATGTTTTCTGATATCATAATGTATCCACTTCTCTTCAGTCGTGATAATTTTGTTAAAAAAATAGTCCGTAGATAATTTTATCTTGATTGAAGTACACATGTTTATCTGGACCATCGTATTTTCTTCAGTAAGATCATAAAATAACTTCTATTTTACTATTGCTTTATTTTTTTTATATGCTCTTGTACTGTTGGCCGTGGTCACTGAAGTCTATTAGATAATTCTTGAATTGCTAATTCTGGATTAGACTCGATTTTTCTTCCTACAGCACTTTAGTTAATTACCATAAACGTTGCCAATGTTTTTATTCTCTCTATACAATACGTAGGCCATATTTACACAAACGGTTTCAGCTTAACTCCATTCTCATTAATATTAATTGTTACAGAATGTGGGTCGTTGTTGCAGCTTTTCATTTTCCAATTTCTCGTTATGTTTATACTCTCAATATGTGATATTTCCACTCAACCCAATTGTTTGCGAATATATAAACTCAGAATTCGAGTGGTTTGTTACCTACAATGTGATGATACTCGAAATAATCCCTATTGTTTTCAAATGTACAATTTAAATATTATTTTGTTTCATGGAATTAATTTAATTTGTGTTATTAATCTTATAAAAAATATCGTATTATATCGTAAAAAGTATCGGCAATGACCGATGACTTGAATGTGCGTAATTTGTAAAACTATCGTTGATAGCCGCTGACGCATTTATGCGTCATTCAATATATCGCGAAAAATGATGGAGATTTTAATATTAATATATATGTATTGTGATAATTGAAAGAGTTAGATTAGCGGTCTGTGTAAAACGTTCAGAATTCTCGGCAAATCTCAGGATCAGAGCTGGAATTGAATAGCAATTAAAAGTTTTTATGTGATTATTTTCTTTCAATGCAACGACAATATTAAGCGACTGAATTTAATAATTGTTTTTCTTGGGATTCATTCCGTTATCCTCAGGATCAAGTTTTTTTTATTTTATATTAAAATCAAATTTTTGATATATACAATATATCATACACTTTTTACGTATTTATGTATATATTTCCAAAATACAATTACATCTGCATGTAGGTTTTTTAAATTACATTACTTTTAAAATGATTGCACGAATATTCCTATTTTTTTCCATTTCTTGTGTATTTACAATTAAAAATCCACATTCTCCTGTACAACCCTAAATGATTAGACACTACGTAAGTCGCAAATGACGGATTTTGAGGATCAACGGAAATTGTAGAGAAAATCTTGATATATTTTTACAACTATTAAATAAATATAATAACCTGATGTTTTTAGTTGTATTGATGTAAAAAATCCGAGCACGAAGGGTTAAGTTTGTGTTATGTAGGATTTATATTAAAATTGTCATTCGAGAAAAATTTAAAACTTGGAGTCCCAAATAGACCCCATCGGCACGGCTAGGTTAAAACTTGATTCTATTAATGCTAATTTATCTCGTTATTGATCATTTAAGCATAACAGTAACTGCGCAGTATTTAATTCCGATTGATATAACGATGTGAACATTGAAAATAAATAAGGTTTTAATCAATGTCGATAACACGTTAACAAACTAGGTAATCATTTTCTCTAGAGAATTGTATAAGGAACTAACAAATACACAAAAAATGTTAATCTTGATCATTATATAAAGATGAAAAATTGTATGTAGATGATTAAATGAATAACCTCGACCCATCGTTTTTAAGGGAAAACATTGCATCATAAATTGGACCATACTGCTTTTTATCCATCATCGTAAATATGTGTCACGTGACCATAATTTTCAGACGGAAAACGATAGATGCGGGATGTGTACGCGAACGACAGATCGAGGCTCTTTATTAGATTCGCCATTTATCTGTTCTAAACCGGCTTTCTCCTAGAACGTATCCAGCGCGTAAAAACAGAATTAGGTCCGACATTAGAGGTTTTTATTATTTACGGCGGTCTCGTAAAGCGTCGCGACGCCTCGGCCGCGACGTATCGCGGCCCGGCGGCGCTGGCTGATCGATGTGACTTGCGCCCTGGTACAGTTGCCAAGGTCCACCTCCTTCCTACCTACCACTTCTGATGCTGTACGGCGGCGCCATGCGACAACAGATGGCTTTCTCGATGTCGCCGTCGTATAAATTGTCGCATCGATTGAGCTGGTCAGGGCCCCATGCATTATTAATGGGGGCGGAGCCCGGCCTCCGTACGATCCAACCGCAGACACTCGGATTGATATTGACCTGTCCGGAACGTATTATTTTCAGGTGATCAGTTCCAGATTGAAATCCGGCAACTTTTTAATTTGCAGCCGGGGAGTGCCCGCACTCCCCGGCCGACGGGGGACGGGGGTGTCGCCCCCGCCGAGGGGGCGGGGGCACAGTGGCGACTGCGCGGCAGCCCCCGGCTGGTCCAGCCTATCCAGCCCTCGCCGCGGAACACGGCTCGCATCATTCACGTCGATGTATGGGTGTGCAAATTAATGTGATATTGATGAAAAATCGTCCCCGACGCTGTGGCTGTTGACCCGGGACAATAATATGCGTTTCAGCTGAATTGCGCGTCTTATGTCTATATATTTACGACTCGAATTTCACAGCAGTTTTCGCATGTGTTTTGTCTGAAAATTCGATTGTTTTGTTGTGATCCGCTCGGAATCGGCACGTGAAAGAATTATCTTCGGAATGTGGGAGTTGCGAAGGTTTATAGTCCGACCGGCGCCACTAGGAAATCAGATATTCCGAAAATTCCACGGGAGCTCTCACAGAAGGCCTTCCTTTGTGATCCCAATGCCACTTATCAGATATAAATACGAACAATCTTCTTAGATTAATTTCAATGGTTTTTCCAAGAATAGTTTTGAGTAGATATGCCAGAACCTCCTCCTACTTTTAATCCTTTTTAATGTTATGACAATAAAATACAATTTACAGGCGGCCCTCGATTTTCGCACATATTTAGTTTTTGAAAGTGTGTGCGAATGTTCGAAAGTAGAAGGATGTAAAATATGTTTTTATTGTTATTACTGTTTGATCCATGGACTGTATGAGGCATGTAGTATTTTGAGGGTTTCTGTGGTGGCTCTGGATGTTCTAGAGCATTTTTTTAAGATTAATATTGCTCAACTGCCGGTCCAAAATGATCTTTAAATATTAACGAAGTAACTCGGGCTTTTTTTTTATTTGTTTTCCAAATGAGAAGTGCAAGTCTTTATGTCCATTGGCAACTGATTCTTTCTTTGAATTTACGAGTAGACATTTTTTCTAAATAAACCCGCCTCGTCTGCATTGAATATATGGCTAAGATATTATTCTCCATCTACAATAATTTTGGACAATGAGGAAATAATGATTCTCCTAATTAACCGATTCGTCACGGCGGTTTGAAAACAACCCCGTCTAACTCAACATTTCAAGTCAAGCTATTGATGAATAATTTATTTATATCTTGACTTGAAATGCTTAGGGTTTATTTTCCATTACAAACAGATCCCCTTCGATCGATACGGTTGATTAAAGCATTGGGTCATTATAAATAGCTTCAACTTCTTCGTTTTGTTTGATAATTCAATCAGTTGCGATGATGATTTTGCAAATTGGTTGCGACATCTAGCAATTCTTTATCACACGTCATAATATTTAAGCTAATTCAGAATTAGGATATTATTATTTTCTAGATTTTTCAGGGTGGTTGTAATTTTATATCTACTTAAACGAGTGGATAGCCTGCCTTTGATCTTAGATTCGGCCAATATAGAGGCAAATAAATAAGACATCTCCTGAAAATAAGCCCTGTTGCGTATTTTGGAGCAAAAATTAATAAAAAAAAACCGTAGCTGAATCCTCGCGGTACGTGTCACTAATACGTTTCACTCGCACTTGGCACATCGTACCGGATGCGAGCGAGAAAAACATCGCGCCCGACATGGCTAGGTAAATCAAGTCTTCGTGCAAACTAAGAGTCTTATATTGAATAACAAAAAAACTCGAAATTTTGTTACCTCCAAGTACTTTTAAAACGTCGTCTTTTATGTTTTTTTTTTTCATATTTGGGAATATAAATATGTCGCAATGTTACATGTCTGACAAATACAGATGATGAGACATAACGGTGTTAGTTTACCACAAGTAAAAATCCAACAATATTTTTTAACGAAATCTTATATAATTGTGGATATACCTTGATTTATATCTATTTATATCATCTTAATCCATTTTCCATGGACGTATTTGACCTTATTTAAATACAATCCGCCATCAAAGATTTTTTTAATTCTCTCGAAAATCTCGCTCAGCATTCAGCTGAATTTTAACGGAAGTTATCGGATTATTACCGAAGAACATTTTTTACAGCCATGTCCTAATCCTTCCCTGAATGTTTCGTAAATGAGTATTTAATTAATCATATTTTTACAAGGTATTTAAAATAACATTTTCGAAAGAAAAAAAAACGCAAGTAAAATATGCAGCAATGAACCCATCGATGGTTTTATTAAAAAATATAGTATTAATTTAGCATCAGTATCGAAAGTTTTTTTTTAATCTTCGAATAACTACTAGAAAGGCGTATAGTTCCTTCGACGATTCGGTTATTTTCTCAAAATTAACAAAAGAATCATCCTTCATGTATCATAGCGATCTTGTTTGTGGCTTATAATGTCAACATACGCTAGGATGCATCAACAACAAGTGTGTGTTTTTCTACTATTAAACCTTTCCAATTATTACCCGACACGTACTAATTACGAAATATCTTGCACAACGTCGATGTTAATTAAATCCCCGGCATGTTCAGATCGGAATATAGAGCAGTATTTTAATTCCTTTGGTTATTTTACGATTCTCTGTATAATTTGTTGACTCTGTAATTTAATTTTTATTAGCATCCTTTTGAACCCCATTCTGAAAAACATTGAACTGTATATAAAGTCAAATATATTGAAAAGGAGAGAAGGGCTTTTGTTCACAAAAATGAAAGAAATGCATTATTATCCAACTTATGCAGATAAAAAATATTGGCTGTCGCTCTCGCCCTCGTTAGTAGACAATACGGCTATTCTTCCTCTCTTTTTATTGGCTGAAAGTCATCACCATTGTCGCTTTCAATTTTATTTCGTTCAAGTATGTCATGTCGGCCAAACCAAGAACTCAGAAGAAGCAATTTGCCTTTTATCATTTTATTTATATTAAAAAAAATCTTTTTGTCTTTATATAGAATTGCAAATCACGATCTTTATCTATTTTTACATTACCGGTACATTTTTGATGAATTTTTCAATAACCATTGAGATTTCAGATTTTTTTTCATTCTTTTCATAAGTCAGTATCCAGAAAAATTCACAGCTGTGCGTAACAACTCAACATCGACGCTTTTCCACAACAAAACTGAAACTTTTTTTTTACTGTTTTTAAATTTCTATTCATCGATCTTTAAAATAAAAATTGCGATCTGCATAATGTTAACAGTTGATTATATTTTATCATTTTATTTCAGAGACCTCGCTTGTGATCGAGCCAAGATCAAAAGGAAAACAGCAAACAACGTCTGATGCGTCCTTCATTATTTTAAGGTACACTATTTAAAAAAAGATTAGTTACAGTAGTTTATGCTTAATTAGGACGCCGGTTATATGGGCCAAAACCGAGGAACAAACCAAATAAACACTAATAATAATAATAATTTATTTCGATTAATTGGATCAGTAATTATAAAATAATAATAATTATTAATTATAAAAAAATAATAATTATTAACTATGAAAAAATAATAATTATTAATTATAAAAAAAATAATAATTATTAATTATGAAAAAATAACAATTATTAATTATAAAAAAAATAATAATAATTATTCTAAAAGTTTTTCTGGGAAACTAGTAATAAATTGGGATCTAGAACTACAACCAACATAAGGTTAGGAAAATCTTTATTTAAACAACTTAAAATATAGGTGAAATATCTTGCCCTCAACCGATCCGTTGTGGTGGATCGAAATCAACCACTTCGTCTGAAGGGGGGTATATTTACTATGAAGAATACCCCAAGCATTCTTCATCAATGTCTTGATTTTTTTTAAATGTTTTATTCTAATAATAAAATTTATGAAGCATACAATAAATTATTTTTATTCTAATAATAAAAATAATTTATTGTATGCTTCATAATTTGGTCAATATGTTGGATGTTTTAACTAATCAATATGACGCGTAAATGACACGTACAGTCGGCGATGTCCTGCCGCCGACTGAGGACACGCTGCCGGTAGCCCAACCGCCAAATTCTCGCGGCACATGTCACTAGTATACGTTTCGCCCGCACTTGGCATCCTATCGGATGCGAGCTAGAAAAATATTCGCGCCGTGAATAGAATACATATTGTTGTTTTTTTTTATTAAGACTGAATGAATAAAAATTTGTAAATTTCATTCTAGAATCAATTGTAGAAAATGCACGATTTATTTTTACTTATTCAGTAATATTTTTTTTATTCATATAAGAGTTTCAATGTAGGAAACCTATTTTTTCAATGAGTTTTATTTATATATTTATTTACTTACGTACTTTTTAACATTATTATTAAAAACGCGCAAATCGAGTACCCAATTGTAATTAAACAATTTGATTATTATATATAGAAATTGTTATTGTGTAATAATACAGTTAAACCCCCACTAACACTAAAATCGGGACCGTGTAAGTTGGGGTATAGGCGGCGAATATTTCAATCCATCGCGTTATTCGGAGTAGTTTAATAGGGGGTTCGACTGTATATTACTATTTTGTTGTGAAAACATAGGTACCCCCCATTAACCACATTTAAAAAATGCCATTAGCATGTATAATAATACAAAACTCCCCGGAACCGGAACTCCGTATACAGCGATAATGTTCCGGCACTTAGAAGTTATATTTTTTAAAGAGTTAATTTACGGATATTCGATAATAACAAAGGTTGTGTAGAACATCGCGATGAATACATTTAATTCTCTAGAAAATAATTTGAAAATATCTATAATCTTTAGAATTTTTAACGGATAGATTATTTAAAATCACCATGTAAATAAAGTTTTTTACTTAAATTGTTAAATTTCTGAGTTTTGTTAAAAATTGTTAAGTTTTTTTGGCTTCGATCAATCTCAACATAATAAAATAATGAAAGCATATAAAAAATATTTTTATTTATTATTATGAGTGTTTAAAAATAGGAATTCTAATTTTATTTTATATTAAATTTGACCTATATCCGTTATATCAAACCCCTTTCAAAATTCGCCATAGAATCTTTAGCTCTATTTTTTATTCCGTTTTGTTAATAGTTAAATAAATTAATTAACGCTCTTAATTATCACGTAAATACTAATGTGATATGCCATTTTCTAAGCCAAAGCGAATAATTTATATATTTGAATATACATTTTAAAATCGAGTTTCTATTATGTAAGTTGAAGGTTCTTTATTTTATTTTGGGTCTGCTAATTAATATTTTGTTTTGCGAAATATCAAACGAATTTATTCAATAATCACGTAGCCGACAACGTGACACTGGCCAAATGAAACCCCTCAATAGCACACATTATTGCACATATTTAGAACTCAAGTTGATTTTTGATACAGATGTTATATAATTTAAATAAATATTTATAGGATCAAACGAAAATTTTGTGTGATCTTTAGACAAACATGTTTTTCTCAAAAAATATTTTTTTATAGATAAAAAACGCAGATTTTTTTTGGAAACCCAGTTAACTTTATTTATCCCTCAATATTCATTTTGTTCTCTTCTTATTAACTTAAGCTTCTTCTCCAACTATTTGTCGTTAACCGCTAGAGAGATTTACATAATTACGTCGCGTACACGATTAAATTTGCAAATGCAAAGATGTAGTTAAAGCTCGTACTTACTAACGAAACTTATGGGTTCTAAATATTTCCGTTAATCGAATGAATACATTCACATCAAAATAACTGCAACACAAAGCTTTCAGCACATGTCGCTATCGTGTGCGATAAACTGACAGTCGTCACCCCGGGGTGACTAGCGGTTAACCGGTTAAAACACAATATTTTGGGGGGATACGTTCCCTGGATTTCCGTTCAAAAAACATGAAATGTCTTATAACTAAAATGACCCTAAAATAATAATGGCATTGAAGATGAAAGAAATTCAGATACGTTTTATTATGCTTTATGAGTTTCAATTCGTATATAATGCGACAATAGGAATTGTGTGTTTCAATGGGTAGACATGCAGTTAAACTAAAAACGTGTCAAATCTGAAAAAAAGGTTCTCGAAATTTTAGCATAGAGGATATATTGTCCTTTATTGACTGCAACTGCGAAAAAAATAAAAACATTGCATGCGATGTTTTTATCGCTCGCATCCGGTACGATGCGCCGAGTGCGAGTGACACGTTCTGCAAGAGCTAAGTCTGCGACAAGACTATTTTTATTCTTAGAATAATCTATTTTTAAGAAAAATGTCAAGATATTGATGAAGAATTCAAATAACTTGAAATATTTGGGGTTTCTGAGAGACTCCCTGAGAGACCCGGTTGTGTTCGAGCCGCCATGACGGATGGGTTAATAATTAGAGAACAGAATAAATCGTGTTGTCACTGGAGATGAGTCGTGGATTCTTTACGTCAACACAAAACGCAAGAAGCAGTAGTTGATCCCTTATCAACCCCCAACTCCTACCCCAAGAACAGGGTTACACGCTAAAAATATATGTTTTACATTTAGTGGGATATAAAGGGATTATAGATAATTACGATTGTGCTCAGCTGGATCGTTTGAAAGGCGCTCTGATTTTAAAAAGATCGGCCCTTTTAAATCGAGAAAGGGCAACGTTTACATCGAGACAACGTTTCGAAAAAGACGATAGATAAAAATAATTTTCTTGGAAACTCCTTCCTCATCCAGCATATTCTCCGGACATTGCCCCACTTTCATCTTTTTTAGATCCTTGCTACATTTTATAAGCGGTAAAAAAATATTAAACAAAAATGGATATTAAAAAGGAGTTTGAATAATTTATTGTGTCAAGAGGTCCATTATTAGGAATCAAAAAAATAATTAACGAATGTAAAGTAAAGGGTATCTAATGTACTAACAAGGTTCCACATTTTTCAACAATGTCAAACGCTCAGTGATAATAAAGATGGAAAGGGCTCTTATGATATGGATAGTTTGCAATGACAAAAACATACCTACTGACAGAAACATTATTCAATGGAGATCACTAAAAGTTTATGATAATTTAAAAAGAACTGAACAATCGCCTTCTGAAGATCCAACAATCACAATTTTCCTGCTAGTAAAGGATGGTTTGAAAATTTTAATAAGCGATTCTCACTACGTAATATAAAAATTCAAGATGAAATTGCGTCGGCTGACATCTTCCAAATAATCCTCACAACCGATCTCGAAAAAGACATATTTTTAAATCGTCTGCGAAAAGTGAAAATTTACATTGAAGCACCCGATGAATATCATTTATAAATAAAATAAATAATAACGGTCCTAAATTTGACCCATGCGGAATACCGGAAGGTGTATTGTAAGCATACGACGTTTGGGGGTCGTATGTCACATATTGTTTCCTCTCCGTAAGGTAACTCGAGAAGAAACGTACGAGATTATCCGACAACCCAAAACTATCTAGTTTCAAAATGAGTCTAGCATGATCGACTTTATCAAACGCCTTTTCAAAGTCGTTATAGATAAAAGGCGAATTGGATCCCCTTATCCAGTGACTTGGACACAAAGTTTGAAAAACAAACAATGCCCGTGACTGTAGGGCATCCATGCCGAAATCCATGTTCGATAATTCTACACTCAATATGGTTAAATAATGCAGAATCATCTCAAACAACTTGGCAGGTCCGGATAGAACTGCCACTGGTCTGTATTTGCAACATTCGATTTATCTTCTTTTTTAAATATGGGAGTAACTTTTAAATGTTTCCACAAGACGACTAGAAACTGAGACGATTTTAGCGATTGGTTAAAAATATGATGAAGTGGCTTTGTTAATCCATCTTGACATGCTTTAAGAAGGAATGAAGGTATAAGATCGTTTCGAAACTATTTTTTTAAATGATTTTTTCGGGATTGATCCTTCACATTTTAAATTATTTCTGTTCGGTTTTGATTACAATATTGCACGTAGACGATGCAGCCGACTCATTGTATAACATATGAAGACTGACGCTTGCATCCAATTTATCATTCACATGACTCGACCCCTCGCACAATGATTCCACGTGCATAAGAAGTAGCGTCTGCGAATCAGCAACAACTAAATCATTGCTCGAGGTCGTATGCAACTTTGATCGACTGAGTGGTAGATCGTGCCCAATTGATTAAATACCCATCAGCAGTGATACCGCAAATGAAATAATGACGGAATTGCATCGAGCTCTCTTTGACTTGCTGCGATTGATGGCGTTCACATGCTGTGCGATCCATCACGCGGCGAAAACTAGGTTAGACGCAACGCTTTGTGTTGTCAGATTGACATTTTTGCAAATTTAAATGAAGATGTGTCTGCTATCTCATAAAATATGGACGCAACGTTCGCGCAAATACGTAATATCTGAAATATTATAATACAATATGCCCGGCACTGTGTACAATTCTTTGTGATACTTTAATTAGGGCCGTACGCGTACTCGGAAAATTGTAATTATGTAATTCATATTTTTTAGCTTATGAAAAGGAAGGTTCATATTCAGCATGGAAATTTAATTAATTTGTTTACTCCGATATTTTATGCCGAGTTATATCACAAATTAATTGTTTTGTTATTCCGATCGCCCTTCCGTAGCAATATATCTAATAATAAATATGTTTTTCCTAAGTTTTGTTCAAATTTTCGTTACGTGAAAAGCCGTCTAAAATCTCACAATGTCTTTAGTTATTAATAAATATAAGCTGATTTTTCTCGCTTCTCAGTAAATATTATTACATAATTTCTTGTTTGTGCATAATATATATATATATTTCGATGTTCACATTGTAACTTTATGATTCGAAAGTTTTATTAGATTCTTAAGAGTATGAAGGATGTAGTCATCAAAGAGAGATGTGAAAATCATATTCGAAGTTGGACATGTAAAATGACGTAGATGCAGGAAAATTTTCAAAGTTTTCATGTAAATAACAGGAAAAATAGCGCAATGTATATCGATGTTCATATATGAGAGCAGAATATTCTTCTTTGTGAATTTATACATTTTTATAACAGAAATTTATGCATTTATACATTTTCATGAAATACTATAGAAAACTGCCATGATAGCCTATGCGATTCATGATAAATCTATACGTTTTTTTTTTATAATTTAGACTGTATACATAGTTTTGTAAAGTAAGAATTGAATCAGGCTATTATTTTTATTATATTTAAATAATTAGATTGATATATGTTTTTATTCTTGTATCAGACGATATTTTCTTTGGTTGATCAAAAATAATAAAATATTTAGATAGCATTATCATCAGCCTATGGTTGAACATTAAAATCTTTCTGATGCTCCTTGCCGAATAGTTTATTTATAGATTTCTAATGATCTAATAGAATATTCCAATTGTTAAATGGTTTATAAGTTGTCTAATTGTAACTGTTGTACTTATGCTCTTTGTTTTAAATCTGTAATGAGACCCCAATAACTTTTCCCAAGCTTGGGCTTTAAATAGAATATTACAGAGAAAATACGATACGTGCGGAAAATGACGACTCTGTCCTATTTTATTTTATTAATCGATTATTGAATGTTTTTACTTTCTATTATCAATTGGACCAAAAAAATGTTTTTTTTACCTTATGACAATATACTATGTATGCATAATACTGTATTTGCTTTATAAATTATATATACGATGAGAAATATTCATAATATCGATGCCACATATTCCAATGAGGACTATAACTGTTTTTTTTTGCGATTTAATAATTTTACATACTTTTATCTCTTTTTATACAGCTTTGAAATAACACCGTCTACTGAAAAGAATAATTACTATATTTTTACACGAATTACATTGGACATATTCGGGCGGCTCATGGGTAAAATATTTGGGGGTGTTGCGGAATATTAAAAATCCCCCCCCACCTCCGCACTATGCTACCGACCCGCATCCAACCAATACCCGACGCTGGTAGCGCTGACGGGCAGACAAATTATATTTATATTTTCGTATACATAATCAATAGACACATATATATTAATGTGAATATATTTAAATATAGATTCCCAACAATATTTCAAATTTAAAAATAACCAAAATATAATTTCAAGATAGTCAATCTTTTACGCGCTAATATTTAAAAAGGCTAAAAACTAAACAACACAAAAGAAATAAAATTCCCAAAATATCTACGCATACTTTAGATTATGAAACAATGAGAATCTCAAAATATGAACATTTTATGGACAGTTAGATTGGGGGGAATATTAGTGTGAGAGACTCTTGCATCTGTAGAATCTTTATCGATTTTTTCTGTAATGCCATCCATCCATCGTAGTCAATTGAATAAATAAATGTTTTTTTTTGCTGAAACTGTTTCTTCATATTTTTTCATTATATTTTTTAGTGACAATTGCATTTTCTGCATATTTTATTATTATCCAACAGTACTATTTTACTTAAAAACGTTTTCAATTATTACTCGACACGTACTAATTCCGTAATATATTGCACAACGTTAATATTAATTAAATCCCCGACATGTTTCAGATTGGAATATAGGGCACTATTATAATTCTGTTGTTTATTTTACGATTTTCTATAAATGCACAGGCAGGCTTCGACGTACAACCACCTCGACGAATAACACTATTTATGTTTTTGTCGTATAGTAAATTCGTAAAAACACTAGTTTGATTCACGTTACAAAAAAAAATAGATTTCTTTTTTTTACTTTTCTGCGTTTATTATGCAAAATTTGCTGATAACTGTAAATAATCCGTTACAACCACGCTTTACAGAACTCTCTCCCTCGCGATCTTCGTCGGTTTTTTCTAACAACTTTGAGCAATGATTGTAAAGAGAAATCGCCTTTTCAATGATTTTGACACTTCCATTTTTGCACAAGTTTTCGAGAAGTATTTTCCTTGGGACATGATATGTTTGTCTATTTCTAGCAGCTGTTCATTAGTTAAGATTGCGCCGTGTGATTTTAATTAAGTCTGAATATCATTTACATCAATCTTCGATGCCTCCGGAAATGGCTTAAAGATAAATGACTTACATTGTTTCAGAATTTCTTGTAATAACCTTTTCCAAACGCCCTTCATATTCAAATGGATGATTTCATTCTATCCTTCATCGATTATATTGTATTACATTGTTTCCACCAAACCCGAAATGCATCTTTATCACCTCCAGCAGTTTCTTGAATATGTTGCGCATTGTTTTTCTTAAATAATAAGCTTTGAATGTGGCTATTGCAACTTGATTTATAGAATGAGTAAGAATACTACATCAACGGTAAAATCATTGAAAAGAGTCTCGTTCTAGAAGATGACCCGGCGTATTATCGAACACCAAGAGAGCTTAGTTCGACTTCGATATGCTGGTAATATTTTTATTGTTGGGCATAAATACATTTTGTATGATCCAAGCCAAGGCTTCTTCGTCCAAAAACTGGTAAATCGTTTTTAGAATAACCTTTCATGTCGAGAGGGGTTTTATGCGGATGCATTTCCGCCGAGAAGGAAAGTTAAATGGTCCTTTACTCCTTTAAATCAAGAAGCAGTCTTCTTTATTGTGTAAATATACATACGTGTTGGGATTCATTTCAAATATAGTTTCGTCTCGTCTACATCAAAAAATAAATTTAGTGAATAATTTGCCCTTTCCAAAATTTCACCGAAATCTTGGATATTTTTCAGCTGATTCTACGTCTGAATTAGCCGATTTGCCAATCATTTGCAAGTTTGATCGTTTTCTTAACCGATCAAGCCAACCTTAGCTTCCTTTAAAACTTTCTTCTCCATCTAAGGACTTTAAACTATCACCAAGATTGATTTGGAGTTAGATGTATGTGTTTATTAATCAAAAAAACATTAGTTTTATGAAGTTCTTTACAAATTAAAAAATAATATCGCGTTATAACGAATCCGCACTCACCTGGCTCGTGAGGGGGTTACCTGTATTTAATTTTGTTCTTGTGCGAACGTGTTTAACGCTTTGTCGTATAAAAACGTATCCTAAGCTTTTTCACATAAAAAAGCGTGAACACTTTTTGACGCCCAAGAATAAAGTAAGCATAAGTCAAATTATTGTATCAATTTGACAAAGTTATTTCCATTTTTATTCAGATGAATCGTCGTCCTTTATTGCATATGTATATATGAAAGATTTCCAATTGTCGATGCGATAGGGTCGCGGATTTTCAGACGCTTTTCCGCCCCGGAAATACGCGCGCTGATATTGTGTCAATCCATCTCGGCCAACGCCCAGATGCATCTCACACAGACGCAGTGCAGTCGGGTGTGCACGCGATTCGTCAGTAGTGGTAATTATCAATTTGCATGTGTTGACAGCGGTCGTCCCGTTCGCACTCGGTCGCGGGCCCAGCGTCGCCTCGCGATGGGAGGGTCCTCCTCGACGGTTGCCATGGGTTACGCGTCTGCGCCGGCGCAACCGGCCCTCTTGCTATATATGGCGGTCTGTACGCGGAGCACTATATAGGGGCTGTTGAAAGCTCAGCACCTTCAGTTGATCTCTTGTCGACTCAACCACCACTTGTGTGCATTGCAACAGGCGCCTCCCACGGCCCCCCAAAGCCTGGGACCTCCGCCCCGTTGTCGCTGCCACCGTGCGTAGCCATCTTCAACCAGTTGCACAGTAAGCCCATATATTTTCAAAACATTTAATATTATGATCCGTTTGCAACAGGTGACTAGAATTATATAGGTCAATAAGATGTGTTGTGATGTATTCTACATTTTTAAGTAC
>JAGXCT010035753.1:3123-40863 GCA_022495035.1 Philopotamus ludificatus | reverse complement strand
TGATATTTTAAATATTAATGCTGTTATCGATATTTATGCAATATGTTGGCGAAGCTTCCTGTCTAATGGCTAATGTGAGGCGAGAAGAATAAAATATATGAAACTTATTATAAAATATTATGTCATTATATGCAATTTTGTATTTTTTTCTCATTATTACAATCATGTTATTTAATTCCATATTAAAACTTTGAAATATTATCAATTTGTTAAATGCTAATATTTATAACAAAATATCTAGAGCTTTTCTCTCATTCGTGGAACGGCATTATTGACCCTTTCCACTCTGTCCACTTTCAATTGAATCTATGAGTTACTCCCATTATATGTATTATTTACAAATTAGAAGCATCTATAGGGTTTGATCTAATATCCGATTAAAAAAGACTTTTTTTAAATTAAATAAAAATTGATTCAAGTTGTTAACTAAATAATCTTTTGGGCCAATACGTCTGGCCCACGAATGGAAAAGGTTACATATATTTTTTAAATGTATCAAAACTCTTTAGATAATAATCTACGTCTTTATTAAATTTTGAATGAGCTTTGAAGGCTTTGATGAAAAAAAATAGTTCAGTGTCGTAATGGTTGGATTGTAATTTTTTTTCACCTTATAAAAAGTGCTCAATAGATCAGAGTTTATAGTAATCACTTAAAATGTCACCGAAGCTTAGTATTGATTTTGTCACTTTTTTATCAATTTTATTCTCTTTAATCAGATTAAGCAAAAAGCTCGGAGCATTTTTGATAGCATTTCTATCATCATTACGGTCAGATATCAAATTTATTTGCATAATAAATAAAAAAAATATTTTTTCATCTAATATTTTTTGTCTTTTTGTTCGAAATTAACATCATCAGTTATTTCCTATATTTTTTATGAGCTCTATGTCTCTTGTTGCGCTGTTTTTCATGAAACGTACCTACCGCATAAATCAAGGGATGGTGGGTGTATTACAAAAATTGCTGTACTTTTTAAATTAATGTTTGAGAATCACCGATCATTTTATGTCACGGCTAGTTCCAGATGAAAACTTTACGAACTGTCCATTAAACGTGATTAAGAAAAATAAAAGAATGAAAATAGTGCTTCGAAAGCTTATTATTAATTTTACAAACGTTTAATCGAGTAGGACGAAGTTTTAAAATCCAAGTCCATTTTTTGGATGATTCTATGTGAGTTGGCGCAATTTCTTCTTGATTTTTTTATATAATGTAGTGAGAATTGCTTCTTAAATTTTCAAACCATACGCCCAGTATTTTTGAATTAAAAAAACTGTTTTTTTTTCAATCGTGTTATATCTGTATCATATGTGTATATTACAACGAAGGGCCTGATGCTAATTACATTTCAGGGGCCGCTAATAGAGTATAATTAAGGGGGGGGGGGGGTTGTCGGTTGTCTAAGGATGAGTTAGTTGAGAAAAAAAATATTTAAAGCTCCTTCAGCTTCACAACTTTTTAAAAGTGCACAAACATCTGTAATTTAATCACTAGACCCTTTTCGGGTTTAATATGTTTTCTTTGTTTTAAAAAAAAAGAAACTGAAGCTCACAAAAGAGGTAAAACAGAACTATTTTTTTTTAAAGTCAGTCAGCCCCCCCCCACCTATAGCGTTTTCTCTAAATTACTGCTTTTTACAAAATTCCTTGTCAACCGAAGAGCATTGCCTTTATTTTGCTCGGCAATGTCTTATAGATTTACGAAATATTTAAATTTACCTTAAAGATATTAGAATTTTCTAGAAAACAGCGATTTACAGGAAACGTTACCCAACAAACGGGGCCCTGATGCTCCAGCATCCCTATAAATCCGCCACTGGTCGGCACACTTGTTTCTGACGTATCTTGACATTGATGGCCATATTAGGTGTATACTTTATTTTTCGCCATCGAAAAATAAAGTATTTTTTTTATCTACTAAATGGTATACTAGTCTAGAATTAACCAGATTTAATCACATTCATGGAACCATTTTACATAATATAATTAAAATTTGTTTTCGGCGTAAATTATGAATTGTAATCATATAGAACGCTTCATTAAAAATCTGTCACACACACACACTGACGATAGTTTCCACGCGATTAAATAAAATATATTTACCAGTCGGCCATTTTATATGAAACGTTTTCAATTATTACCTGACATGTACTAATTCCGAAATAACATGTACTACGTTGATTTTAATTAAATCCGCGGATTGGGTTATAGAGCAGCATTTAAATTTCATATTCACTCTGATTTTTCGACATAATTTATATACATATTTTTCTTTTGCGATTTATTGTAGACGTCTTTTTGTTGCTTTTAGCTGAAGTTTAATTTTAATAATAAATTATAATCGATTTTATATGATTATAATTCAATCGTCAATATTCGTCTTGAAAAAAGTAATACGCTAGGAAAATCTATTTTTTTTAGATCGGGGATGCATAGTCTATAATTAGGCTTCCCGCCGATTAAGTGTTAAATTACGGTAACAAATTTATTGCCCTTGCTAGTGATATAGCTTTGCTAATTGATTTCAGCAGATTTTATACTTTGCGGTGCAATTTATTTTACAGTCAAGATTTTAAATATAATTTATGATAGTATAATGGGAAATCTTAAAATTTTACGATTCATATAGGTTTTTAGTACATATTCAGTTTTACTTCGGCTGTAAAACGGCAAATAAAATCAAATTCCCACAATATGCTTCGTACAAGTGAGATATCGTCGGTTCAAATATGCATAAGTATCAAGTTTTGCGCCCTACTGTTGACTTTTATGTTTCTTAGAATAATTTGTTTAATAATTCCTCTCGCTGCACATGTATTTCTATGTATTCGCATAGCAAATAACTCGTACAATAACCGCAACCGTGTACTTTACCGTTTACAATATGGAGCAAGTTCGGTTGTGTCGATTGTATATATGGGAAAAATATTTTCATAAGGTATTTCTGCCGTAAAAGCGATTCAGCAGAATTCGGTTTAACATTTAAAAAAAAACATTGGGAGACCACTTTGTGATTTTTTTAGCATCAACTAGAAGCAAGCATTTTTATTTAATTTTAAAATATGTCTTTTTTTAATCGGATATCAGATCAAACCCTATAAATGCTTTTATTCATTTTTCCAATGAATTTTTCTTTTAATAGGTTTGTAAAAATAATATAATGAGAGTAACTCATAGACTCGACTAAAAGTGGACAGAGTGGAAAGGGTTAAACGACCTAATTTGAAAAGAAATGTTGAGCATAACATATTTTGCATAAATCGTGAAATCGAACTCTGGATTCATAGCTGCCGAAGAAGCTGGTGATACAGTAGACTCCGCTTAATTGGGCAGGTAATTGGGGAAAATCTCAAGGAACAGAAACCAAATAAACTACTTTGGTCATCTGGGATACGATTCCATTCAATTGGGACAGTACATTTTGAAACATTTGCATGGTTTTGTTAGTAAATAATTATTTATGAGCTCTTTGAAATCAATATTCATATCAATTATCCTGTGATATGTATTTTTTTTTATTGCGTATTAATTTAGTTACTGTTATTATAATTATCCTATATTTTTTTTTATATATATCCTATATTTCTTCCCTTTTTATCAAATAATTGTCAAATTGAGGCCCCTAATATTATGAGACCCAGAGCAGCAGCCCCATCTCTCCTCGATCTTATGGGCCCTGGATTTGTAAACTGTCATTACATATTATTATATTTTTATATAAGATATTAATCCACTTTCCCTCATTTCTGAGGATTGTGACCATGTGCATGATTTCCCTTATGGAGGACCGTGTCATATTCGTGTATATTTTGGACACAATTAGATCACAATTTTTTTAATGCTATTGGTTCTGGAAAATGCACCAATACCATATGACCGTGTTAAGCGAGTTACGAGTGTACTTTATAATTACATATTATTTTTGTATATTTCAACAATTTTCCGACGTGTCCCAATTAAGCGGAATCTGCTGAATTATCGTTTTGTACCACGTTGAAACCTTCATAAATTATTCCAGCAATGAAAGGTTCAAATATGGTTTATTGGGTGGTATATAAAAAAACACATGATTATAAATTACAAGGAATCTTTATTTTTTCTTAGGACTATCTCAACATTAATAAATCAAATCTCGCATGTCTTGTTATTTTATATGAATCAAAAATTTCAATTTACGCGTTTTTTTATTGCTATTCTGAACCCTATTTTCCGCGTCCGTATGCATTCTATGCCTCAATCTATAATAGTGGTCCCATATAATTTTATTTTATCGAAATAATACGGAAATCGTTTTAATGGAAAATTTTGTATGTCGCTCGGTATATGCGAAATTTGTGGAATGATCGCATTTGTTAGCGGAATTTCTCTGGCAGCGAACGGCAATTTCATACTCGGACTCAATCAAAATTATTGTTGAAACAGCCCATTGGATCCATATGAAATTTTACGACGAACCATAAAATATTTAATGACATATGCGTTACTTGTGTCGTGAGAGCTTTAAAGCTGGCGTTACCGTCATGAATGAATATGTTTCTCATTCAATTTACAATGCAGCACTAAATATATAATTTATCGCCGTGTAAGCACCGTCGAATACAATGTCTACCGCGTATTATTCAATCGGCAAAATTTCTATATTAAAAAATAAATTAATATATATATATATATATACGGAAGTTTTCCTGGTGTATTGCGAATTTGTAGTTCGTAGCGAATAGCGTCGTTTTCGCATCGCTGTGTCTCTACACAACGGCTTGCGGAATCCAACGTGTGCCTCGGAATAAAATCAATACTTGTTGAACATCTCGTCTCGGAGCTCTCCGGCTCCGAGGAAAATTTCAAATATGCACCAGTGAAAATCTAAAGCATTTTCCTCGACACTGGCTTCCGATTGTTTTATTAGGAAATAGTTTTAAAGTGGAATTTGACGGTTAATAATAGTAAAGGTGTAGTTCAGCGGTTAGTAGCCTTTTTATTTTACTATTAGAGGTCATAAATAACTTCCGATTTTTTATCATACTTTTATTTTGCTTTAAAAAAATTACAAATTTACGTTTATCTATTATGTATTAACCACTGTTAAATATAACCTTCTCCCATGGCAACTAATCGATCCCCTCATTTGGTGGGGTTTGGACTGAATAAAAGTATCGAAGGTTTGCTTGACTTGCTCATCATTAATGAAAGTTTTATCCATTCAAAAAATACTGTAAGGTACAGAAAAGGCGGTAGACTGTAGACGTAAAACCTGTGGAGTAGGCTGAACGTGGTAAAACAGACCAGTTGAGCTCCAGAATTAACAGGATAACGCCTTTTCGATTGACGAGTGTAAGGCGGTTTATCAGTAGATTTTCATGATTCCTTGCAGCTGCTGCTCGTGGTAGATTATCCCTCGACGATCCCACCATAAACACAATAAAGTTTTCTTGCCATATTGGCTTTAGGGTCCTGTTAATCCTTATCCATTCCATTTTCATCGCATGTTATTGCTATGTCTAAAAAGGCTCGATTTCATGCCTTGAGAGGAGACTTGTCTGTCTTATTTCGGTCACTGAGATTATGTGGTATCCATATGCCTAACTTGCTGACTATTCCCAAATTTTTCAGGTGGTGATAAACCGTAGATTTTGACGCATTGAGTCTCTCTGCCTTTTCGTTTGACGTGGATTTTGTTCCAATATGGCATCTAAAATATCGTCATCGAAGTCGGAAGGGCGACCTACCCTCGGTTCATCCTTCAAAAACTCAAAAGCCTCGTACAACACGGTTTTATATACAAGACGGTTTCAGAAAGAAAAAAAAACAATAATTAAAAATCATTATCATGACAAATCAAACTGAAAATGTCGAGACTCGTCAATTTCGTCAGTTTGTTTCGTTACATTTATCAGTTGAATTTTCTGCTAGTAGAGGATAGTATGAAAATTTTAAGAAGCGATTCTCACTACATAATATAAAAACTAGGATAAATTGCGTCAGCTGACATAGAATCTGGCAATTTTTTTTTTCCAGAATTCGCCGAAATTATAACGAAACGGGATTGTACTGTAAAAGGATGCCTCATCGAACCTACATATCAAATAACGAAAAACGTGCGAAGGGATTTAAGGTGGCGAATGAAAGAATATCTTTACCCTTATATTCTAATTCTTTTGGAGAATTCATAATGAAGCCATTGTTTATTAGTCTTTGAACCCTGAGCACTGAAAGGTTGTGACAAAATGAATTTACCTGTTTATTGGAGAGTCAATAAAAAGGATCGGACCACAAGGATTGGTTTTACAAATGTTTAATTCCTGATGCAGAAGGTTCTATGAGGAAAAATAATCTTGATTTTAAAATATTATTGATACTGGACAATGCACCAGGATATCCGACTTAAAACATCCTAATGTTGAAATATTATTTTTACCAACAAACACTACGTCTATAATCCAGCGTTTGGACCAAGGAATAATATCAATATTTAAAGCGTATTATATTCGTCGAACATTCGAAAAAATATTAAATGATCACGATGAAAATTTAACAGTCACACAAGCTTGGAAAAATGTTTCTATTCGAATTTGCGTCGACATTGTTTCTGCATCTGTTAAAGAAATAAATCAATTGACTTTAAATTCTTTCTGGAAAAGGTTGTGACCAGAAAGAGTCCCAGCAGAAAATTTACCACCGATAGAAGTTGAATACCAAAAGACAATTAACATTTGTCGTGGTGTTGATGGAAGAGGATTTGATGATATGGATATTCAAGATATCGAAGAAATTTTGGAGGATCGTACGTTGAATGAAGGAGAATTGGTCGAAATGTTGGGTGAAACTACGATAATTAATGACTCGAAAAGGAGTTGCAGCGAAGTAGTATTGACTGATAAATTAGAATGAATGTTGAATAAATCTTAGCCAATTATTTTTAAATGATATCCGACAGTATCTGTTATTCGTAGAATAGATTTGGTCAAATTTGCTTCAACTTCAATACGTAATACCTTATTTTCTATTTTCACTAACCCTCTTACTTCAAATTTTCCACTTCTGACACTGCCGAAATGTCAATATGTCTCTGTAAATATCGCATTTTTTGTTGCGGTCATTGCATTCATTTTTTGATGAAATACGTATAACATGCAAATTCGTAAAAATAGTGCAAAAAATGTATTTTTTTAATTTTGCTTCAGTAGTCGACCAATCAATGGCAAAAGAAATGCGTATAATCAGATCGACAACCAAATCAAAAATGACTATTCAAAAGGACGATGTCAAAAACGAATTAAAAAACTTATAATTGCATCGCTTCCTTTTAATTTATTATCTCTTGGTATTTAGCTGTTTTTTTTTTTAAATTAGTTAATTAATCATATTTTTACAGGCATTTAAATAATGTACATAATATTTTTTTTTATTTAAAAGCACGACATAATCTAGATTTACGTATTTACCGTGCAAAGCGAGAATTAAAATAAATTGCGTTATTAAAGTGTCCTATATAGAGATTCACTCTGACGTAATTCTCAGTAAATCTTAGAGTCGAAACTGGATTTAAATTCACTTCCGTGTTCCGGTTTAAGCATCATTTTTTTTGAGTTGCATTTATCACGGAATCAAATTTCCGAAGTTGATGCATTCAATTTATTTTCTAACCATTTAGTATGGCATTGGATTTGGATTTTCGCTGGAAATCTATAGTTTCTAAACATATGTTTTAATGCTTTGTAATAAAAGCTAAATGATTATTTACACGCCAAAACTTTAGAGCTTGATTTTTCAATTAGCTCTACAATCAACATTGTTTTGGTAATTAAATCATTTCAGTTTAAAACTCCCGGTTTTTACATTTTCCACTCCGTGGGCCAGACGTATTGGCCGAAAAGATTTTTTAGCAAACATAATGAACCAAGTTTTTTTTTTATTTAATTTAACAAAAAATGACTCTTTTTGAATCAGATATCAGATCAAACCCTCTATATGTTTCTAATTCATTCACGCAATGAATATTACTTTTAATAAATTTGTAAAAAATATAATGAGAGTAACTCTATTCGACTATAGATTCGACTAAAAGTGGACAGAGTGGAAAAGGTTAATGACTTATTACTCTATGTACAGCATCCACAATCGTATTTTTTTCTGAAACGAATAAAGTCATATTCGTTATAAATGGTATTAAATAGAGCAGTGTGGTAATGTCGTCTTATTATTAAATGTCCCATCAATTCATGGGTTTTGAAGATGTAATTCTTTAGAGCGATCAAATCCTTGGATAATCTGGAATTCTCCGTATATTTTTACATTATTTATTAATGATCTACTTCTCCCATATCTGCGATACGTGATCATATCCAAGAATCCCTTTTGATATGATACTGGACATGGGTTTTTTTGTATTGAAAAGCACTGCTGTCAGTTTCTATCTTTTTATTTTACAATACGATTTTTGTGAGATATATTAGTCGCCAGTCTCCACCCCACTTATCGATCAGCGTCACACAACCCTACGTAAGGTCATCTCTCCGATTGTTATCTGAGCTTAGTACGATTTTTTTTATTATTTTGATTTTATAATGTATTGTAAACGTTTTTGTGATGGTAATGGAATACGCTTCAAAGTGTTGTAACGAGTACTATTATTACCGAGTTGACAAAAACTGGGCGTGGTCAGTATTTATATAGTACAGGTGGTCCAACCGGCGAGGGGTGGGCGCGAGGGTGTTGACCTCGCAAAAATATTCGTCCATATATCTCGAGCGGACGATTTTGATTTTTTTTCGGGCCGGTATTCGGGCCGCTTAGAATTACTATTGTTATCCCCGGACGGCATTGAGTAATCCACCATTAGCCCGCTCTCCGCCACCTGATATCAAATGGCTTACAGACGAGAAATCCGAGCTGCGGCTAATGAGCGCTCCTCGCTCGCAAGTATTACCAGTCGGGTGTTTCCTCCCCCCCCCGTTCCACCAATTACGCGATATCCCTTTGCAATAATTTAATTAGTTTTGGAAATTGGCAGTCTCGATCCGCCGGAGCGTGTAAAAATTTTCGATTGTGCCGTCGCTATCACGTCGTTCGCATATGACCCATTTTGATAACAACACGATGTTGTACGCTGCAGTTATATTTAGCCGATGTCGTTTCTCGGTGGCGATCCGCGCAACTGTCCCGGGGGACCCGTCCAACACGGTCCTCGGGCTCGGTTTGTGTTTCTTCGGTTGGGTTGACTCGCTGGTAATCGGTAGCCGCTAGCGCCCACTCTAGCCTCTAACGATTGCATGGCCGAGGGCAGGGCGGAGTAGGCCGAGAGGTGGGGGCGGAGGGGGCTTTGGCACGCGTGCCCCACTTATCTAGACACGGCACTTGCACTGTCGACCCAAACTAACTTGTTCCCATGTTGAGTGTGCACGTAGCCATCTATAGCCACTCAACTACCTCATCGCTTACGTGTAATTTCGATCAGGTGTAGGGAAATCTACCATATGCGACTATTATTTTTTAATAAACTCTAAGTCATAACGAAAAGTAATGATTTTTTTAAACCTTCAAATGCTAGCCACTATAAGATTCTCACTAGGTTGTAGAAATTTTCAGCAAATATGCGAAAAATATTAAGGAGTAGTATATAGCAGTATACCGTGGATTTTCTTTCTTCAGACGATTCACGATTAAAACATACTAAGTCATACAAGGATTCCTTTGAGATCGGGTTGCAAGATATGCAGTTTTCCAGTATCACCTTCATAAAAATTTCCAATTAGTTACATTATAGCTTTATGTGGAATATAATAATTCAATTAGGATATTTCTGATATTTAAAAAAGTCTTTCTTATTGGTAAAGACTGCGAGTTTCGGCATGATCCGTCTTGTCATCTCACACGTGCCATACGACCGCAGCCACAATGGTACTGTTGCCACGTCAAAGGTGCCTTACTACCTTTAACCGATCCTTCGCGGCGGCTCGAAACCAACCGTGACGTCCGAATGGGTCTATTTATAATGGAACGTGCGACAGAAGCGAATATAGTTGTTTTAATTTTTTTCACATTTGCGGACAATAAAGATCAATGATTATATATAATATTTATTCTTTGGAGGTAGTTCTGTTCTCCTTTTTTTTTAATCCTTTCTAGTTTTTTTTAATATTGATTGTGTTTTTATCTACGCAATACAGTCAACCCTACTATAGCCATTTTTTCCAATGTGGAGCTCTATCAATGCCAATGCGTCATAAATATGTGTATAAATAAACACAACAAAAATAAGAGGATTTAATTTTTATTACGCATTTTCCTGAAAACGACAATATTATTACCAATAAATTAGTTCGTGCGTGTTGTAAAAATAAATATATATATTTTAGCTATTGTATAAAAAAATCTCTACACAGAACTCTTCAGATCAATGTCTTCGACGGTTATTATGGAAGGATAAATTTATTTTTTGTCGTTAAAATGCTTGAAATGACGTCAGAAACAATGTTGTTGATTTCATCATTATTTATTATTAATTTTCGTCTTTACATCGCAATTTTTTAAATATTTAAATTCTTTAAGCTTAATTTAATTACTGATTTATTCGGCAACTAAAACTGCATTAAAACAGCTAATCTCCCTTAAAACTTTTCAATGGGAAAACTATTATATTTTAAATGGATCATTGGGATTACTGATAAAGCTCTTGAATGATAATAGTAGCGACGTGTTAATTTAAAGATAATCTGTGGCTAATACTAATTATAAAGTGGCATTTAATTCATTTAATTTTTGTATTCGCTGTCGGGAAAATGTAATTTTCCACTGTACTGTTTCTAAGCTAATTTTTATCCGGCTAATGCGATTCAGGCTTCCGAACAAACGATAATCGGCTCTCATTTGCATGTCAGACTTTTCTTAGCCGCGTTATTGACGAGCTCTTATTCCGCGTTTTTTCGCGAGCTGTTAAAAATACACTGGCCAGGTGTTGTCTGATGTTAATACCGCGAACCAGGTGCGAGCAATTTAAACTGATTTACTTCGGTAATATCCCGCCTCACACAAAAGAACCTTCTTTAACACATTGAACGCCTTTAATTTTTTCTGAATTCATTGCAAAAATGCATTGAAAATTGCGTTAATTACGGCAATCATGTTAAAGAAAGAATGGAATAAAGCTTTCTGGTCAATGGTATCTTTAACGCATCTTCTCTTTTCTCCAATGCATGTAAATAATATTAAATAACTTTCAACAGGAATATTTTTTCATAGATAGTATAATCACCATCCTTCAAGCTTACCTAATAATGAATAACTAAATTTTCTTTTGCTCTTCCACGAGATTTTAGTGTCCTAAATTGGTAGGGTCTTTATCAACTTCGTCTGAGATCATCCAAGCGGCTTCTGATGATCCAGTAGTGATCTTATAATATTTATTGGATTTGCCGCTATTCTACCATTCTTCCACTTTATGTTTAATTCATCTTAGAATCTGTGGTATACAAAACATTGAATTAGCATCATTTAAGCTGTGTGCGCCTTAATCTCTAAACTCCTCCCTTCAAAATATATGTATTTGTTTAATTAAATCTTTAATTAATTAAAGATTGATTTGCTTGTTCAGCCACTTTAACTATATTTTAAATATGTTAAATATCAGAGGATTTTTGTTCTTCTGCACCACAATCGTCTACTAGATTTTCTATATATTATCTAAACCATGGTTTCCTGAACTTTTTCAGCTATGGAACACTTATTTTTTAGGTGGGCTAATTCATAATAGTAAAAAAAATACTCATTGCCTACGGGAGCCATGGATTCCACGCCAAAAGCGTTTTTGCGTAAGACCGGGGCGCGCATATCACACGCTAGCCGACACTACGCGTTTACTTTTACAAACTTTTGTTTTTCCAAATATTTTATTTTTGGTTAGATTTTCTACTAATATTTTTTCAAGCCTTGAGAAGATTTTGGGCTAATGCCGCATATAAAACCATTTATTTTGATTAATATTTTACGGCTCTTTTACAAGGAGTTTGTTCAGAAATTGCACACTTTTGTCGTTTAATATTTACTGCAAAATGAACATCGTTTAAGAATTTATTTATTTATTACAACAAATTCTCACTGATGTCATATCGTAATTATTCTCTTTTATTTATAACGTTCCTCACCAGTCGGAGCTATAAAAACAGCTAATTTGGATAATAAAAACTATGGCCTATCCCAGTGATCCAACGGCTAATGACCTTGAAATTTCACAATATTCAAAATTCAGCATTTAAAATACCATGTTTTATAAAAATTTCAATTCGATCCGTTACCAAATGTATGATCAAACCCCTGATATACGATATAAATTATTAGTTTTTGCATTAACGATCCAGTAATTGTTGAAATTCAAGTAATTTAATTTTCGAGTAAATATCTTGATTAATTAAAAGAGTTAAGTTTTTTTTAAAACATAACATATGAGTAAATACAGCTTTTAACGATTTTCGTGACTTCGCAATCGCAACTTTTCTTGATATCAGGCGCACTATTGGTGAGTTGAATTCTTATATCTGCTTGTTTATACACTACGTTGCAGCATAATAAGAAACTCCTACCTCGCATAAATAGGTCGTAGAAACCGGAAGTAAAATAATAGCTTGTTTTGCCACATTGAAATACTCTTCTGACAAATTCGTCCAAAAATCGTTTAATGGCATATCTTTGTATTTTTGTTTTAAATCAGAGCCTCTAATTAAATCAATTAGATTTTTATATCACTTGCGTGTAAGCTTACTGATTTAGTTGTCTCGGAAAATGGAGTCAGAACCTAGGAATCGTCTATACTAGTTTTCGGAAAATATTGTAAGAGAGATATGTAGGTGTTCTAAAAATACTTGAAAACTTCTCCATCTGCTTTAAAATTCAATCCATTTAAACATTAATGTAAGGCTATGAATAAACAATTAATTCACTGTTTGAAATAATTTTCATCTCTAGATCTTTTCACGCTATCCGGGCATTAAAAGCTCATTCGAATTTTTCAGCGAAAAATTGTTATATCGAAAGTTATGTCAATATCTTACTCGATACGTTTTTCATAAAACATCTGCACTAAAAGCCGCTTTAAAAGGAGACTCGACATATATTGAATAAAAAAAGGCACCTCTAAAGCCTTAAAATACTCTCCGCATAGTTGATTAAAACGTGATAGATTCCAATAAAAAAATATGAATCAATATTTCCCTTTGTTTCCGGTGTGCAATTTTCCGACGGCGCTCCGCAACACTGTGCACAACGTCGCTGTGTATGTTTACAGTCTGGAAAATGCTTCGACGTCCCTTCCTCCGCGTACTATACGGACAGACGACTCGGGGCTTCTTTTATGTATACGGCCATCGATCCAGAAAATTTCCGAGCTAGACAAAGAACTCATCTTTGAGCGCGCACGGCGACGTTGTAATGGAAGTAGGTCGTATCATAAATATGCAGTTTTGATCGATCGTGCATCGCTCCACATTTCGGCCGAATTAACGATCGACGATTACAATTTTTGTCGTTTTCAGCGGCTGAAAAATAAAATTAATGCGAAAATGCTTCTATTCAATAGCGGATTTTCTTGACGGTGCTTTCATCCGTCTGTTAGCCGCGCGAACACTTCAAATATGTATAATATTTACGCTCGTTGAACCGAGAGAGTACGTTGCTGCACGTGTCAGCTTTCAGAGATGCACAGTGCGCCACGCCCATTGTTATTTCAGCTATTTCCAGGTTGTAATAGTATATCCGGTGATGGTACAGCAAATAAGTTTTAATTATGAACTCTCAATTAGCAAACGACGAGATCGGGAACAAAGGGGGTTCGAGCTGTATTCCCAGTTTTGCCAATTAGTGAATGTGCCTGTACCGAGAATCAGTGCCGTGGAAATACCTCTCGCAGTGTATTATGTGTGATATTACCGGAGGGATCGTTTCCACGATGAATGGTCGCTTCTGAGTACGATGCACTTTGATGGCATCGTTTTGAAATCCAGAGGTTCAATTTCAGCGGAACTTTGCTTTTGTCATCGTTTTGAACGAGGAGTCTGGCGATCCGTTACCTGTTTACGTAAACATACGAATGGACGTTAGTGTTTGGTTGAAAATATATGAGCTAATACCAACATTTACCAGTAATTATTTACACCAATCTTCCTAGTTCCCTTTTGGTGCTCTTCGTTTTTCAACATAGCATAGAGTCAAACGAACATTCGCTTTAACTCTGAGACTATATTATAATGTATATATGACTATTATTTTAGTTCGTATAATGTATGCTGATCCTGAGCAAAGCTCTCTCCCTCGCAGGCTCCTGTATGAAGATTAGAGGTCATGGTTTTTGTACTATATCTATGGACATTTGCACAAAATTGTATAGAGATTTACTCAAATGCTAGTTTATATCCTTTGCGTAATAAATTTGTTCTTCCATGTAGTTTAAGCCATGATCACAGCCTCATTTGCGGGTCATATTGATTAGTAGAAAAATCCAAAATATCGATTAAATTATGAACCATGAATGACTATTTTTATTATTAAGATAATCCATTTTTAAAAAGAATCGTGATATTGGTGAAGATTTCATCAATATCTTGACTTGAAATCCTTAGGGTCTATTTTCCATTGTAAATAGAGCCAGACCCCCTTCGGACGACGCATTTGGTGTCGAGCTGCTTGATGAATCGGTTAATAAAAAAATCATAAGCAGCTAGAATAAAAATCTAGTCTGACTCGACATTGTCACATGATTTTTTCAGCAAATAATCTCTAACGATGTAAAAAATACATATATTTATAGATCGTCATGAAAATAGTTCAATTGTGCACGCAAATGCATATTTAAATGGGCGTGGCAATGGGCGGAGCGTCGATAAACGACGATGCGCATGCGCGATCTTATTTTATCAGAAAGAGATGATGAACTTAACGTCTTGTCTTTGCAAAAAAAAACTTTCATTATTTTTAGCATCGCAGATAAATTGACATTTCGCTGTATTGATTCGGCATTTGAGTTTCTTCAGGCAAACTAACTCGATTTTCCATTATTGGAATTTTCTTCTCGCCTTTGCACTTCCTGCGCTGGCAAGCTGGTTCTGTCCGTGCAGGAAATTGGTTTAAACCATCTGGACGAGATGCATTTATTCCGCGACCCACATTTTATAATGCAATTGTTTAAAAAATAATATAAATTCTATCTTATAGTATTTGTATTATAGTATATATCGTCATTTTTTAATTACATGTCAGTTGCAAGCGATGTGTATTTCGAGATAAAGGATTTAATATTTTACAATAAAAATATTAATCCAGCCTCTCTGTTGAGCTACCTTGCAGCTGACTGCAAACGGATATTGCAATATTTTTTCCACTTCTCTCAACATTTTTATATTATTTTTCTTCTAACATTTCCCCCGTTGCTTTGAAGTCCTTTATATATATATATTGTATCAAATGTCTGTCTCTATTTGAGTTTTGTTCGTAGCGAGAAGGATTCACATCGTAAGTTAATTTATGCAATGTAAATATTTAATGCGTTTAATATCTTGGAAATTTAATTTAATTATAATGTATATATTAAATATCCTATACTTGGACGAAACTAAGGGATCGTGACCAAGTAATTCAATTCTATAATTTAACTCTAAATATTTTAGGAAACCTCAAAAGGTCAGCTCTTCACATTTATTTATTATGTCAATTATTTTTTAAAATAGATCTAGTGACTATTGAAACATGCGAATATAGTTGACAATAAATCAGAATTGTTTTGTTTTATATTATTTATTATATAAATTTAAATTGAAAATTTTATATTTTCTCTCATTATTCAGTTATATAATAAAAACAAATGATCAAAGAGTTTGCGATATGTAATAAATATACGTTACGTTTTCAGTTCAAAGGTAAACTTTTTCAGCTTTGAAGTGGAATCAAGCTTTATAAATTATATAAATTGTTAAGATATCCATTTTTGGTATTAAATTCCCGATAAGAGTTGGCTACAATTTGTTTTTGAATAAAAATTACACGTAACATGTTTTTCTCATTAAAATCCATTTGATTATGAACGTTTTATATAAAAGGATGACGTTTGCAATAATTTACGACACTTGTTCTTTGAAAATGAGGATTGATATTATGACAACGATTTTAAAAAAACAACGTCCCTAAATATTTACTCCAACAAATATTACCCACGAGCTATCTTCTTCGACCGTTGTTTGATTTTTTATCAAAATAAAAAAAGGCTTGCTCAGAATTCGAATCCTCGATCAAGACCCACTTTACACATAATCCAGTAATAACTTTTCTATTATGATTGTTAAAAAATTGTTCAGCTCTCAATCTCTATGTAATCTGCTCATATTCCATGATTTCCATCTATTTTATTATTACTTAATGGTTCTTTTTTACTTCGGTATCTATAAGTTTGAACAGCGTTGTCGAACTCCTTAGAGATAATTCGTACCCAGAAAGAAAAACATCCGACTACCGTAGTGATACTATAAATTCTTCTAGTTATCTATATCTAACCGTAAAGCCATTGCAAGAGCAAATATTTGAATATTATTCCTGCTCCCAATCAAAGCTTTCTATCAGAAATTCATTCCCATGTGATGCCTTCAGCCCGATTCAGGAAATAATGGTTCATCTTCTCATGGCATAAAGTACCGTAGGATTTTCCCCCCAGTGGAGAAGTATCCGGCTACTTTCTTGTACTCAACAGAATAACTTAAACTTTTTGCGCTGGGTTCTAGAATATTGTTCCTTTTATATCTTAACCCTTTGGACGCGTAAAGCGACTATAGTCGCCCGAATTTTTTTTCCTCTTCGACGCGTAAATCGACTATAGTCCATGGCTTGTAAAAAATCGAACTCCAACAACTCTGCACAATCGTTCTAACGAAAAGGCATTTTCCGAATCATTCAGGTGGGAAGCAAACCAAACTGTTTAGCTTGCTCAATTTTGCCAAAAAATTGCAAAAAAAAGGTAAAGACAGATTGTGCTTTAACTTTTAGGAATACTTTATTTTTCATGGAAAATTTGCATTTTTCAAATCAACTTTTTTTTTTCGTTTACCGCGTTGAAAGGGTTAAACAGCTGCTAATACAATACTGTAAGTCCTCGAGTTACGTGATTAAATGGTTTCGAAGGTTTTCGTGTTAGTCAAAATCGCGAACTGACTGTACTTAACCTAGCCGTGGCGATCTATTTGATATATATAAATATAATATAAATCCTAAATATCAAAAACTTCTTGTATTTGTCTAAAAACGTCTAATGAATATTTTAAATAATCAGTGACCCTAATTGTCCGCCATTGCGAAAAAAATAAAAACAACATTATTCGCTTCTGTAGCCACGGGCAGTGGCGGATTTATATGGATGGTTTGATGCTGGAGCATCAGGCTCCCGATTATTGGGGGCCCCAAAGATTTTACGCATCATTTTAAAGAATTTATTTTTGTTATACTTCTTTTGTGAGCATCAGTTGTTTTTTTTTTAAAAACAAAGAAAAAATAAATCACAAAGAGGGCCTTAGTGATTAAATTACAATTTAATCATATTATCATAATCATAATTTGTTTTGATTACTCAAATGCATGATTGAATTTCAAATGACTCAATTCAATCAAGTGTTTTTAATTTCTTCGATTAACAATAGTCTAAAAAATTGTTAATTTTCAATTTGTTGACAAAAGGTTTAAATTTCAAATGGATTTATGAGACAACGCAAATTTAAATATAGATAAAGAAAACATTATATACGTCTCAGATCACATAGTTGTGTTGACATAGGAGACGGATTAATAAACGAATGTCACCAACCCTAATAAACATATTAAATTAAACATAAATTCAAATAACGAATGTTTAAAATGTCCAGATTTATTAAATTTAATCTATGACAGAAATCTAAGACATTTTTCTAAATTTGTTTACTATTTTAAAAATCTATTTAACAATTCCGACTAGTTGTAAAGCTGATGGAGCTTTCTATAAACTAAGATTTACACAAAATAAATACAGATCGACTAGGAGAGATGAAAGGCCTAATTATTTGTCCATTCTTTCCATAGAAAATGACATACGCAGATCAATTACTTATGTGAAGCAATTATTGAATATGCCAGGCTCAAATTTAGAAAACAGTTTATAGCATAATATAGTTTTTAAACTTTTAGCAGACGTATAGACCCAAAATATTTATTAGCAAACAACTTGAAATAAGTTTTTTTTATTCATTTGAAAAAAAAATAATGCCTTTTTTAAATCGGGCTTCATATCAGATGCTTCGTATGCATTTTCCCAATGAGTACCTCTTGTAATAAATTTGTAAAAAAAATATAATGATACTCTTATGAATTCGACTAAAAGTGGAAAGGGTTAACATTTTATTTTTATCTTATTAAGAATAATTAGTCCTTATATTAGGTTGATGCATAAGTAACGTCGTATTTTTACGTAGACTGTGGTATATTTTTTTCACCAACTGTGTTAACAGATGTTCTTAATGGTGTCTTTGTATCATATAAAGGAGGGTTTCTTCGAACATTTTGGTTGAGGTATACAGAGCCCTTGTGAATTTTTAAAATGTCAGAGAAAAGAGTACATATTCCACACTTTTACTTTTTGAATTCGATAAAGACCCACACAAACTCGAGGCAACCAAAACATGATGTACGGCAGATGTGCTATCGATGTTCGAAACAGTCAACGATGGCTTGCCAAATCTAGACTCAACTTGATTAGCCGTTGAAGAGAGATCGATCACGCCCTCTTCAACCACCGATGATGATGTACTGAATACTAAAGCTGATCCCCGTCAAAATACCAGGCACATCGCATCGACGATGGGTATCGATCAATTCGGCGTGAGGCATCTGTACTGCATTGAACGGTTTCCGGCGACGACGTGTGGGTCCTGTACGAATTGTCACCTGCGAATCTGTTGACCGAGTTACGATGATGCGTTTCTTGTCTGCGAGACAAGAGCATGAACCCTTTTTGCATCGGCTAGTGACGGGAGATGAAAAATGGGTCGTGTATAATAATAAAACAAGAAAGCGACACTGGGCCAAGCCGGAACAAGTCCCATTGACCACTCCCAAAGCAGAACTTCAGAAGGGCATTATTTATTACGAATTACTGCCACCTAACCAAAAAATAAATGCCGAAAGATACTGTGAACAGATTCAAAAATAAAGTCGGCACTCGTAATAAAGCGACCCGAACTTATCAATCGCAAGGGTGTCGTCTTTCACCATGACAATGCGCGGCCACATTCTGCGATGATAACACAACATAAATTAAAGGAGCTAAATTGGGATGTTTTAAAGCATCCACCTTACTCTCCTGATTTAGCTCCTTCTGATTTTCACCTATTTTTATCTTTACAAAATTATTTAAATGGAAAAAAAATTAAAACAACAGTTTCTATTCAAATGGGATTAAAAAGTTGACAGAAAGATGGGAGACAGTCATTAAAAGTAATGGAAATTATGTAATTAACTAAAATTATGAAGTATATGCTTGGGGTATCTGAGATACCCCCTTCGGACGACGCCGTTGTTTTAGAGCCGCCGTAACGGATGGGTTAAATAAAACCTCAGGTTTTTTTTACAATAATTCGATGTTTAACCAATGATGTGATTAAATCAGAAATTTACCTTGACTTGAAATGATTGAGGTCTATTTTCCCTTATAAATAGACCCCCTTCGGACAGCGCGGATGGTTTCGAGCCGCCGTGACGGCTCGTTTAAGAAGAGTTATAGTTTTACGTAAAGCTAAGGCTTATTACTAAAAACCAATGTAAAAAAAGGTAGAACTTATGCGGTAGCTTTCTGAAATTAAAAAAAATCGTCTGAAATTTATCGACGTGGTTGCATCGTACGGAATGTAGAGTTCAACATCCGCAGTGAATACCTGCGCTGGTTTTGTGCAATTGACATCTTACAAAAACAGGAGATAACCAAAGGGTTAACGAATACTCTCGATACCATCCGTCTTGGGCCATAAATCACGTTAAAAAAATGTACACGTGTCATAAAATATGCCCGCCGGTGCACTTTGGCAATCCGACATACCGAAAATCAATAGCGCTGCGAAACCGTAGGTCCCGGGCAGACCCCCGGGTTATAATTACACACGCCCGCACCCACCCCCCGTGCACAATATTCGCATACAAAATAGAGTACATTCGTCGTCAGTAATTAATTCGCATCCAGACATGTCGAATCCGTGTGAAATTATCAAAAGTGCCGACCGTTGTCGAGTGGCGTATCGCGTCTGAGGGTGGGTTTGGCCGGGGGGGTGGCATCAGGTTAATAACCCGGGATCCAACCAACCACCCCACACAACTGCTGTGCCACACCGTGGCGTATTCTTTAAATCGGTTGTGAATGTTCATAATTTTGGCGACGAAGAGTTATACGAATATTTATAAAGCCTCTAATCGAATGCAACACGTAAAGCTAATGCGCTCTGAAATCGAGTCGAAGTTGATGGAAAAGCTTTAAATAAATCTATATGATATAGGGTAAATATTTGGTGTGCTTCGGGGTTGTGTGTGGTTGCTGATGCTTTTCAACACGTGTATATTCGGATTTAGTGTTCGATGGAGCATCGCCAGACTGTCCCGTGGCTGTGGCGAAGTGGAGGGAAGGAAACCTTGCTGAATCTCGTCTCCCAAGCGTGTCTGAGATGGGATGGAGAGGATTAATGTCAGGATGCTATGGCGAGAAATGCTTTTATTCGCCTCTGAACTCTGTGCTTCGTTGTAGTCTGCTCTACTATAATATGGCTGCGAGACATGAACGTCGCTAGTAGCACATAATAACTGGAAGCCTGTCAAAGATGAAATCGTGCTTCAGCTTCTATTAGATTTTTTTCTCGGAACTGATGGAAAAGCATCTGCTGCGGAAGCAAGTGCATTTACATCATTATTAAATACATACATAAACATTTTTTCGATGTATGTGAAGAAGATGCCCTCAAAGTTCAATTGACACAAAGGTGGTTTAAAAATATTCAATCCGGGAGTCAACCAATTAACCGCATTGAGACATTTGTATCGTTCAGGTATGAAGATTGGATGCCTCATCAATTGTCAGTTGCCAATATTGTTTCAACATATGTTGAGTGCGAGACAAAGCACGATTTTCGTAAACCTGGACAAGCCCCATTAACAACTTCAAAGGCCGAAATTCATATAAAAGTAATCTTTTGTGTTTGGTGGGATTGCAAGGGTATTGTTTGCTTCGAACCCTCAGAACGCAATTAAAAAAATACAGCAGAATGGTGCTGTCAACAATTAACAACATCGCCCTTGAAAATAATTGACCAGAATGGTAAACCGAGAAGGTGTAGTATTTCGTCTGACAACGCGCGACCACATGTGGCGATGATGACCCAAAATAAGCGTAATGAATTGCATTGGGATGTTATCAAGCACACACTATATTCTCCAGACATGGCTACTTCTAATTATTATTTATTCAAAACAATGCAAAAAAAATAATGGTAAAAAACCTTTCCGCGACACATTCGCAGATACGCTGTCATATGCGGTATTTTTTTGTTTACGCGTGGGACATGATATCAATTGGCGGATTTTTGGTTAGCGCGCCAGACAGGTCTTCGTCTGCAGTACATGCCAAGGAATTTGTAATGTAAATTAGAACTTATTATTGAGAGTAAAAATTTACACAATTAAAAAAAACGATTTCGATTTCACGGAATTCATTCACGCGATTAATTGTCTTCCTGAATTTAAATATGGAATTAGATTTCATTCCGTGTCTAAAAATATCGAAAGCTCGAAGGCTTGAATGAAATGCTATATCTGATTGTTTAGACCCGTCTTGTCCGAAGGTTGTCCTGTTCTTGCAATGCATAACAAATATATTTTATAAAAAATACTATTTGGGTTATTTGGGTCAAATTCCATGGAATAGAAACCAAATAAAGGAACTAATAATAATTTACTTAGGTTTATCTAGGACACTATTACGTTTAATTGGGACATTAAATTTTAATAAAAACTAAAGAATAATTTAATATTTTTATCTCGGTTATTTTCATGCTAGTTTTAACGTTAACGTTAGTTTACGGTGCATGATTTACAGTGGCGGCTTGTCGGTAGAACATTTGGGGGTGCTGCAAAATTCAAATTTCAAAAGTAGCTCAGCATCGAAGGCGCGGGACTGCTGCGAGTCGCAGAACAACTCTTAGCGACGAGACCCACCCCGCTGCCACCCCGCATCCTTCCAATACACGTCGCTGATAGCGCTGTAGAGCAGACAGCGCTCTTGCTCTACACCGCGCCGCGTAACACTAAATATACATTTAATTTATATTTTCATGTACATATATGAATATATAAAATATATTTTTCCTCAATTTGCTTGGGGGTGCTGCAGCTCCACAGTGTGTATAGACGAGCCGTTCCTAATGATTTACATGAATTATAGGATTGCATTACATTTTATTAGAGTACGAGATTTTTTCATAAAAACTGTATTCTTATTTTTTTTAATAACACGGTTTATTGGAAATCAACTTTCGGTGATATTTATATTTTTAATATGTCCATTATACCTTCAATTTCATGCTAATATCAGACATGCATCGCTTATCATGCATTGATAATGGAATAATCGATCAAAGTGCATGCAAGAATAGTGTCATTGGCAATGAATGAGGCTTAATAGCGTCGACCAATTAAAGCCATTTACAGCAAATACTGTGCCAACTGTTGATGCATTCTTCAATGTTCCAATCAATCCTCCAAAGCCGTTTAATCAAAGTATTCATTATATTCAGTGTATTTCTTTATTTCGGAGAGTTTGCGCTGAAAGAGTTGCATTAGAGGATTGAAGCAGAGTGAATCGACCAAGACGCGAATAAACTGAAACGTTTATTCGACGCACTCAACTCTATTCGGCCATTAAGTAAACGTATGTGGATGTCGTTTAAATCTTACGTGTTTACTCTTATTTTTTTTATGAATTCAAAAATATTTTGATATTTCAAAATAATACTGTATATTGAGTATAAATGGTGAAATGTGTCGTCGGGTTAATATTGACCTCTGAGGTAATTGGACTATTAAATTCCGCATTCTTTCCTGAACTGCCCATCGTCATATCGCCAATTTGCTGTACCCTCGACTCGCTCTGTTTCGCGAGAGGCGGCTGTTAAATTTTCTGAAAATCTACCGCCTCAACAATAAAATAAATCACGATTCTCAAAATAAATATACTTCATACTTTGTCGGCGTTAGTCTGCGTGCAAAGCCAAGGTTCGTTGGCTAAGTCAAGCTAATAAACTATTTATTTATTATAGTCCTGAGATGTTTCTTTTTAGTACGATATATCGTTGTTAATTAAAATGATATTTTATTATACAAAAAAACAGTTTTATATGTATTCACTCGACTCTTTTTTTACACGGTTTTGACATTACACGATCTACTAAAAATAATATATAAGATTTTCATTTTTACTTTTTTTTTACACTACGATTTTCAATACTACAATGTTGTTTCATTGCGGCTCGAAACCAACAGCGTCGTCCGATATTAAAAAAATCTTCATCAATATCTTGACTTCTAAAAAATGGAAATAAAAAATAAAAGTTATTCATGATATGACGCGTAAATGGCACGCACACTCGACGATGTCCCACCGCAGACTGAGGACATGCCACCGACTATTGCAACCTCTGAATTCTCGTGGAACGTGTCGCTAGTATGTTACACTCGTACTTAGCACATCGTACCGGATGCGAGCGAGAAAAACATCGCGCCCGTGGTAACAGAAGCGAATATTGTTGTTTTTATTATGTTTCGCAATTACGGAGATAAAGATCAATGATTATTTATAATATTTATTCTTTAAACCCTTTTAGACATGTATAAAAAGTTTGTCACTTGTAGGATCTATATTAAAAGAGATATTCGGGAAAAATCTAAAACTTGGGGTCCCAAATAGGCACGTTTTTAACTATCGTGCTGTAAACTAATCCGTGTAAATCGTATACTGTTGAAATTGGATGTTGCATATACGTTTTGATCATCATTTTCACTGAAAATGTGCTGAAAAATATTTTTTATATATAATTCAAATAAAAAACCGTGTTAACTCTTACGCAATTATTAAATTCGATCATTATAACCTATCTACTTTTTTTTATATGTACACTATATATTTTTTACACGGTATTTCAATATCCCGTTTAATTATTTTCACGTATAAATGTCTGAATTTAGCACCTGCTAATTCTATGCGGAGCCTTCGTGCGATTTTTTTCGGTCTGTTGTCTGAATTTGTTATTTATGAAGTGTCCAAATCCAAAACTGACGAAGGTCGTATTCTACATTGTGTGGTATTTTTTACGACCAGAACCCGCAAGCCGGCGAAAGGCATTAACTAAATTTACGAGAAAGTAATAACAGTTAACGGATATCACTCGTGGTTAAGAAAAATCGTGAAAGTGCAACTCTCGGCCGGGGATATCCTTTAAATTTAAAGGATGCCATGAAACAGAGATCTGACTATAACCATTAAGAAATTATTGCAGGCGTTTCGAATATGCCAGTTAAGGAACTGGATAGACATTCGGACGTTTCGGAGTAATAATGAAGAGCGAATGGAAGAGCAATGGCTCGCTAAAAATCTAATGCTTTACAACTAAAATTGACACTTGTATATGTGTACTTCGTGGTCTAAAGCTAGAATATAAATATAAATATTTAATGAAATTATTTTTTAATTTCTTCAAATACATATTCAAGATTGATATTTTTTCTCAATAATTAGATAATTTAATAAAAGGTCTTTTCTAAATTAGTAAAATCCGAAAATTATCCGTTTTAATACTCGGATTATTGTTGCAGGTTAAAAATTATATTTTAAATAATAGCTACATTTTTACACGGTTTTAAATAACACAGTCCACTAAAAAAACGAATGCTATATTTTTACACAAATTATTTGTTCCAACATGTTAGCTAGAATAAAAATATTAGATTATCACAAACACGTTTTTATCATCAAGTAGCTAAGAATATAATTATTTTTATCATAATTGAAAAACACGTTTAATAATAATTTATAAAATCTATTGAGGTTTCATTATTTACGCGATTTTTTTATACCACAATGCTTTTTTACACGATTTTCTATTCCAGAATTTTTTTTTTTTTTACAAATAACACATCTTTAATTATTTTCATGAATTCTATCATCACTTTTTTGCACGTTTTTTTTAACGTTACATGGTTTTTGATCTATGAAGGGGTTAAGTGTATTTATTTTTTAGTGGATTACAGCTCTCTTATGCCTTACATTCTTATAGTAATCCAGATGTTAGATGCCTTACATAACACTATATACGCGGAAATGATTTTTTTCTAAAATTTTCTTATCAAAGATCTATCTTTTTTTCAATTAATAATTTTTTGGATTTTTTCATTGATAAATTACAACAATTTTGTAAATAATGGCTTTAATTTTGAAATACGCTTTTTTCGCTCTCTTCTTTTTCACATTTTTCTTGATTTTTTATAAAAATACGCACAAAAAATAAATCTCACTTGACCTGAAATTTTACTAGATATTTTACTACATACATGTATATGTAATCCCTGGGTCGACTCTGTACTGGGCTGATACTGTATTTCTTTATCAATAAAGATGCTGACGCCTCCCGAATTTGTGTCTCTTTGCTTCCTCCTTTATATCTATCAGAACACAGAGAACACTTTGATTTTTTTTGTTAAATTGTCAAAGGAATGAAATGCAAATATTTTTAAGTTTGTCCTTGAAAAACTATTTGACTTTCGTGCAAAAAAAAATAATACCACGTTAAACAAAATGTATTTTTTAATTAATGTTCTCATATATACTTATTTTATTGATAATTTTGAACCATTCGAAAAATAATGCAAAAACATTTAAGTCCATTTTCTGGAATCGTGCTATTTTGAAACCGTGCAAAAAGAGAACCCGTTGTATATCGTATAGCGCAGTGGTTCTTAACCTTTTGAGTGAGGCGCACCCCTTTGAATCTGAAAATAGGTCTCCCGCATCCCCATTGAATCTGAAAATAGGTCTCCCGCACCCCCATTGAAAAATGTATTTTGATTTTTTAATTAAAAAAATACATTTTTTGCGAAATATATTGTGTATTTAAAAAAAATATGTACATTTTATAATATAGTACATTTCCAAAAAGAAACAATTGGCCGAAGACATTGAAAAAATTCAAGTAGTTTTCAAATATCACAAAAATAATTATTTTGTTAGAACTGTCCCGCACCCCTGGGGGTGCGGGCACTCCCGGTTAAGAACCACTGGTATAGCGATATCCAAGGAGCGAAAGATATAATGATTTTCATTCTCAACTCTACTAAAGACCGTTGAAAATTTCTTTAAACTTTTAACTGAGAAAATTACATAATTATATTCCGTACGCGAATATATTTTGCAAATGCAAAAATGTGGTTAAAACTCGAATTTATTACCAAAATTTATGGGTTTGTAAAGGATGTGGAAAGGATTCGTGACTCGGACCATGGCGAGCCTTTACTCTCGCCGGTGGACGAAATGCAAACACAGTACGTTTAGTTGAACACATCGACACATTTATTAAATAAAAAGAATTATTACGAGGCAGCACATTGTTACGGAATAAACATGTGATCGAGCGACGTCCTGGTGCGCTCTCTGTCGCGACCTCTGGCAATGACGGCAATCCTGGCGTCGAGAGTCCAGAGTGTCGTAGAGGCACCCTTCCTTCCTGGTCCTCGACGAGGCCGGCTGGGGCACGAGAACTGACGAAGCATGCCAGTCTGCGGTCCCAAGCTCGTGGAAGCTGAGGCGGAGTCCTGGTTGATCTGGTTGGCTGCGCTGATTATATGGTGTCGGAATACCGGCTACGAAGGACGAGAGAGTCTCCAGAGTTGTCATGGCGGAGTAACGCAGGAGCGTGTTCACGCTGCAACTGCGGGCGGAGGTCTGCGCGGGGGAAGCGTGGTAGATTTCCGGAGCCGTGTATTGTTGCCAACATGACGTTGGCCCAAACACGTGGAATAACCACCACAGGTTCTATAGGTTCCCATGAATCGAATGAACATTCGCTTATCTAAATATCTTTTGAACAAAGCTTACAGCACGTATGCGATGAATAAGCAGTTGTCACACCGGCGTGACAATATCAGTTAAAGGGCTAATACTGCATAGACCGATACGACTTTTTCGATAGTCTTCGTTTAATTTAAAAAAAATGATATATGGTATTTTGGATTAAGAGATCCCTGGCGCAGCTTGCCAGTGTTAATTTTTTTATTTGTGATTTATTAATGATGGATACAGAGATATGCGCCGAATATGCCCAACTGCTATTCCTTCCTATTCCCGAGGATGAAAAATCTGTAAAAGCACTACGTTTTTCCTATATTGAAGTGAGTGAGAGGGACAGAATCGCTTTAATATACAAATCATTTGATCACTGCATAATTTTATGGTGTCAATAATTAATGATCATCTCACTGAGCCCCTCCCCCCAACATTTCGCAGTGCATGTATTAACAATGGGGTGGGTTCACGGGCCCTTCGAACGGGTTCGGCGCCCTGCACTATATTTAATTTTCAGTATCATATTTTGCATTTTTTTAAAAAAATATATGTTTTTATAATTTTGCAGGTGAAAGCCGCTTAGCAGAGAGGAGGACGCAGCAGTGTCGGCCGGGCTTGCGCCCTCTCTGGGCTTGCGCCCCTCGCCCCGGCCCGGGCTTTGTGCGACAGTCGCCGCCGAGACCGGACCGGCTCCGCATCCGTCGAGCCGCGCTCCGCCCTCCGCAGTCGGCCCTCCGCCCCCGGACAGGGCCCTCAACCCTTCGGCCGTCTCACTCTGACGCGTCCGCTCCGGCGAGCCCCCATTGTTCTGTCCTACCTTTTTAAAATCGTCGCGAGTGAAGGGCTATCGATCTCGCATACGCCCCAGTGTTTGTGTACATTTCGAAAACTTCCCCGTCTACATATATATATATATATATATATTTATATATATATATATGTATATACAAACTGTGTTTCGATAAATCGCATATGTAGATGGATCGAGTGACAATCGTACCCCTATCGAATATGTTTAGTATTAAATCCATGTGCAATCTAATTAAGTGAATACATAAATTATATAGTTAATTTAAAAATCATAAATATATACATGTATTTATATACCGACACTATCCCCTCGGATCAATGTGTGTGTTAATCTTAGAAGATACTGAGATATGATACAAAAGGTATGTACATTAACATTTATTAAGTTTAATCGAATAAAATAGACAGACAAAAGGACTAAATTTCCTAGGCCGGGAAGCAAAACAACGGCAATGTGACAACCTCGGGATAGCCCGCGTTGGCAAAGGACTGCCGGTTATTCCGTATGTACACTAATTTAAATGTAAGAACCTGGTTTTCCGACTGCGATCGGATGCTGCGGCTGGTGTGATCGGCGCGTCGCACAAGGACCGTGAAATCCCGCAGGATTCGTCCTCGGGCGACTTCGCACGCGGTCGGGCAGTTGCCTGGCGCAGAGCTGTGCGCGCCGCGGCGCCCCGGCGGGGGCTACGCCCCGCGGTGCCCCAGCGGGGGCACAGCCCCGCTGGGCTCCCGCGCCTCGCCGGCCGGCTGGTGAGTTCTCACCTCCAACCCTGATTTCTTTGTCGCATGCACAACCTCATGTACTATCTACCCCCCTATGAAACCTTTCCATGTATCGATGTTGAGTCCGGCAGGAGCACGCACTGCGACTTAATGCAAAAAAAATAATATATATATATGAAAATGTAAAACGATATATGTATATACACAACGATCTGTCGTCCGCGGATGATGTATCCGAGGCTCGGAATCAATGGACGACCGCGCGGGCCGAAATTTCGGCCTCCGAAAATCGATTTTGGGCGTGGTCAGTGCGCGCGGATGAAGCCACCGAACGCGAATCCAAGATTGACTAAACAAATACTGACCACGGTTAATGTCGCTCGACTTCCGTTCCGGTGGATCATCTTAAGCGTATCGCCGCGACGAGACCGGATGTAAGATGTGTGGATTTCTCAAGTGACGCAACTCTGAAAACGTTGATAAGAATCGGGTTTATCGGTAGATCAATCAATAAACAAATCGCAGCTAGTCTAGAAGTTCGATCAAAAGCGGGTCAACAAAGATTTTTGTTCCTCGAAAATGTTTTTATGGCTTTAACATTAATGGCACAATAAAATATGTACAGGCGGCCCTCGACTTTAGCACATAATAGGTTCATGAAATGTTCGAAATTAGAGAGAAGTAAAACAAAAAGGTAGTGTTGTGAAAAAGAAACATAGCACTGATAATTTGGATCTCCTGGAGCATTGTCTAAGATTAATAATGCTTTAAATTTGTATCTTTACAATATTACAATTGCATACGCGAAATGAAAAGTGAACCATTCTTTAAGCATGGACGCAGTAACTCCTTTTGATTTCTTATTGACTGGAAGCAATTCTTTATCTTTCCTTTTCAATGCTCTGGGATTTTCTGCTTGATAAACTAGCTTCAATTTAAAATCATAAGTTTACACCAATAAGTAATGTCGATCGGTATTTAGAAGGTTTATGTCCAGGGGCAATTGATTCTTCCTTCGATAGCGACAGTGGCGAATTTAGCACTAGAGAGGCAGGCCCCAAGCGCACTTACATTTTGAGGCCTCTAAATATTTTCACTACCAAAAATTTTAAATATACTTGATTAGGTTTGTCAGATTTAGCTAACGGCTGCCATAAAATTGATGGCGGGCCGCGGTTTACAAATATTTATTATTATTAGAAAAATTCGGGGGCACCCGAGGGCCAAATGGCCCGCGAGGGGCCGTATGGCGAGGGCCCCGATGCATTGCATCGTTTAGCCTTAAGGCCACCAAAGTAATAGTTATAAGAAACCACCCGAAAAAGATGTCATAGTTGGCGTTATTCATTTGTCAATTTAATTTAGGGTATATTGCTAAATTACTAATTATTTTTGTTATGATACAAATACAAGCTTTTGAGCCCCCCGAATTTATTAGGCCTCAGGTGCGCGCTTCATGCGCCAAGGATAAATCCGCCACTGGATAGCGATGTAATATTTGATATTTTTTCCGTAAATAATATTCTTCTACATAGGTAGGAGAATATTCTCCATCTACAATAATGTTAAACGATGAGAAAATAAATCCCCTTGCAGGAATTAATCTACATCAGTCGATTCTCTAGTCAATTTTATATTAGGTAAAGAATAGATCATATTAAATTTGTCGAACCGGCCATTACTAGCATGAAACGCCATGTTATCATCTTTTATTAATCTAACCTTCCAATCTTCGTGCAACTAAGAGCCTTAGCTTGAATAATTGAAAAGTTCAGAGGGACATCGTTACGATGTGATCATCAATTCATGAAGAAAAAGGTTTATCGATGTTTTTTTAAATGTACGAAATAGAGAATTGTGCTAAAGTCGAAGGCCGCCTATATTGCTAAGTTAATTACGACTTCGACTCTGACTCCACAGCGCGTAAATTTATAAAGTCGTATTTATGGAGTCGAAGGCATAAAAATCGAGCGACCCCGATTATTTTAAATATACTTTTATAAATATTCTGATATATACGGTTTCATGAATGCTGATAAGTAGGACAAGTAATACTATTTTGATTGTGAAGTTCTAAATATAAAAATTGGGTTAAATATAAATGTGGGTTGCTTTTATTATTATGTTACGCCATATATATTTTATTGCGCCATATATGGTAGAACCGGAGATTATACATATTTTAGGAACAATGATCATTTGATTTTTTTTTAAAAAAAACGCGGTCTTTTAACGATTCTCTGTACAGACTAATGCATGTTTAATAATAACGAAAAAATAGGGGTTTAACTCTTTCCGCTCTGATCGTTTTTATTCGAATCTTCGTTCTACTCTCATTAATTGTATTTTATGAATATATATATATAAAAAAAAATCATTGGTAAAATGAGTAAGAAACATCTACATGGTTTGATATGATATCATATTCAATAAAAGCCTTTTTCCTGATGAAAAATATTTTTTAAATCAGTAGGTATTTTATATATGTTACAGTCAATGCAATTATGTAAATCAGATATTCTTTTAGATATTGATATTAACACTATCGTGGCCGCATCAAATTACCTAAAACTTACGCTATTGAAAGTTATTACTTCAAATAGATGTAGCATTAGCAGTTGCACATAAAAAATCATTCACATAAAAAATCATTCACTGTATTCATTGTTCAGATGTGTATGCTAGATCGCTGGCCACAAACGGTCGGCGCGATCATGATGCATATGTGACATCATGCGGCCGCAATGGTCGAACCAGTGATGATGCACATATGCATCACCGGCCACGAAAGTGTTAAAAATAAATTTCCTTATAACGTCGTCAGATCAACAATCAAAAAAAAATAGTACAGAGCTTTGTCGCCGAAGCGATTTTTCGTCTTTTACTGATTTTATATAATATATATCGTCATCATTATTATGGAAAGATCTACCGATGAAACCTATGATTTATCTGATTTTCTAGCTTTTATAATACATTAATATATAACCTAATCGCAAAAACCATGGAGGATTCAACGAGTTGTGTCACATTAGAAACGCATGCAACATTGAAAAATTCCAACACCATACAATTCTCTGACTCGATATTTGCTCATAACTGATGGTGTGAAGTAATCATACCGGCTATTGCCACACCCTCTCACATATGAAATTACCCGCTGACCACTCAGTGTCGATTTACTCTACCACGTGTGTGTGTATAAATATATTTCTCATAAAATATATATACTATAGCTTTTTCTGATCCTGTCTGTATCCAACAACACTTTAATTACATACAAGCCCTTAAGCGCATCCATCTATGTTCATAATAAAATAATCTATATACATGTTGCATATTGTGTGTATAGCATGCTTTGGTAAACGCACATTGGTCAACGCCTCAGTCGCATCCATGGTAAATCACATGAATCTGGATCAATTAAATGATGTGACTGTTTATGGTAACTACTGTGCGCCTACCCATGTACAGAATCCGTCTTATTCAAATAAAAAAATATATATATTACGTATGAGAGTATTGCGATATATATTATATATTCAATATATGTCCATTATTTATTTATAATAATAAAAAAAATCTTTGTTCAATATAAATATATATTGCATCAGTAACTTAGTTGTATTTATTAAACATATATCGTGTGATGAGTTATGTTTAAAAACAATATATAACATGCAGCGAATATTTTAGTTAAAAAAAAACAATAATATATATTATATATATGAGCTTTTTTATTTTTTTTTTTTTTTTCTTTTGTGTTTCAATAGAGAACACTATCCGTCTTCATTTCACTATCTGCTTGTCGCATTGCATATCTCTATAAATGTTACATTTGATATATGTATATGTAGATATTTGTAAAATATATTATGTATTATATTTGATGTGAGCAACGTATGTGATTATGTATTTCAGAGGAGGTCTCAATTTTTCCGTGAATATCATCAAAATATATTTAAAAAGCACTCCATTCCTGGTGTAAACATTTTCACGAAACCCAACGGCGCCGTTCGCTTATTCTACGAATCGGTTCGGCGTACCGGTACGCTCCGGTCTTATTCGTTTTTTTTTATAATGAAATTGTGCATCTGAAAAAAAACATGTGCATCCGATAATAGTGAATTATACGTTCATGTAACATTTTCGTTTATTTAAAAATATAACCTTTATTTTGCAATATTAATTTTGACAAAGCTCTTTACAATTTTTAAATCACTTTTTTTCATATTTTTTTAAGTTCTATGTACGCCGAATACGAAGGGCATCATGGCGGTGATGTTTTACATATATTTTTTACCCTAACCATTTTTTCACTTCAGTATGACATTTTTTCGACAGCCAATAGTAAACTATGCATCCAATATGACTACCAATGTCAAGGTACGTCCAATGTACCAAACACTAACAAACTATTATGACATTTGAATTTATAAAAAAATATAAATTTTCGATAAAACTTTGCAATTCTTTGAATCTATAAGGGTAGAGACGCGACAACACTCGACTCGACTTATTTGTACGAAAATATAAATTAAATTAATATTTATTGGTACGCCGCATAAAACATTGCTAGCCTGGTTCAGCGCTACTAGCGTCGTGTATTTGATGGATGCGGGGTGGCAGCGGGGTGGAGGGGTTTCTCATCACTAAGCGTTGTGTTGCGCTGCGACTCGGAGCAGCCCGCGCCGTCCACACTGAGTCACTTTTGACATATACTTTTTTTTTAATTGTTAATCTTCCGCAGCACCCCCAAATATTTTAATCACGAGCCGCCACCGGAATAGATCATAATTTTAAAGATGAAACAGATTCATTCCGTAAAGTTTGCTTTCGTTTAACCGTTTCCACTCTGTTGGCCAGACGTATTGGCCCAAGTTATTTTCTATTTAATTCAAAAAAAGTGTTTTATTGCAATATGTATAAGATCAATCTTTATAATGCTTCTGACTCATTTTTACATGTGACAGTCAGTCAAGTGCTACAATTTAAATCCAAAATGGGGGACGTATCACAATCGGGTTCTATTGCATTGATAGGTCAAGTATTAGACTGGGACGGATGGTCCAGATTTATAGTCTACGTTTGAAGAGTCTCGAATGACGCCCAACCACTCGTTCGGATAGTCAACTGCATTGGACGCATTTCAAAAACTCAAATAAAACTACGCTAAGATTTGTTTTATACCCGGCATCTCGAGTTGTATGGAACCTGTTTTTGAATGTGAATAAAGGTGATACTTGAAAGAGCAATATGGCTGCCTATCCGTGTTCCGACAAAATTGAAATGTACCGTGTAATATATAATATGTCAGAGACAGACATGTACGCGAGATACAAACTGTACCTTAGAAAGATTAGAGAATATACTTATACTTTTATTAAATATTGCATTTGGCAGCCAGTACGTCGTTCATAGAAGACGTTCACCTTTGTAGAAGTATGAATGTTGTTCCGTTGAAGCCTCAATTTATTCATGGTTTAGGAGATTCGATTCTTAAGAAACAGTAATCGATCTTAGACTTGCAGAGTAATGGTTTGTTTACTTTGAACCTTTGATTTTCGCAGTTATTCTGATTGAACGGGCTTCTTCGGTTCTCTTTCTCCAATTTCCTCGATTAAGCCATCTAAAAACATTTTACGTGGCTACAGTATATCTTTAAATTGATCTGATCAGATAAATACGTCGAGGGTCATTCTTCATCCAAGCCAAAATTTCCGCGGAGGAACTCGATTGGGAATATAAATCCACATAATTGTTTTCAGAACTACATCTTGAAAACATTCGTCTTTGTCTGCGCTTTAATGGTCTAGGTCAGTGATAACTAACCTTTTATATTCGCAGTAGTTCCTAGTTCTTAGCTTAGCTCGGGTGCTGTGTTACATCTAGAAATAAAGTCGATTCCACTTAATTAGCACACACGTCTATCGGGACTGTCGATTATTTGGAACAAATCCCAAGGGATAGAAACCAAATATATGCAAAATTAGCTTTAATTAACAGTAACTTTAAAATACACAAACATTGGTTATTCAATATGGTTTTGTTGTATAAATCATAATTTTCCTATCATATTGGGAAGCTCATCTGTCGAAACGATGCGGGTCATAGGTTAGCCATCACTGGTCTAGCTTTCTATAACTAAAATAGACAGTATAATAGTGATCATATAAGATGTATCAGACAAAAATGATTTAGAAACATTGTTCTAAGTAGTAAAGAATCGTTGAATTATGAGAATATTTAAATTTTTACAACATCTTCTTCATCATCGAGGTCTAGTTTTTCTTCAGTAGTAAATTGTTTCACAATCTTTGGCGTAGTTTTAAATGATTACTTTTAGGTCACACTTTAATATTATTTATAACCTCAATCCCATTTATATTAAATTGTATTTGTATCATTTTTTAAACTTTGGAAATAGGTTTCTCTTAAATACTAAATTCTAATACTTAAAAATATGATACTGCAACCTTAAAAATATGGTACAATTAATTTCGGTACGCGTTTTGTAACTAATTTTTTCAACCTCACTTATAGGTTAACATTGTGTCTTTAACCCATCCGTCGACTTGAAATAAAACCGAGTCGTCCGAAAGGGGTCAAAAATTTTAAGTCAAGATCATAATTATGAATTCATCAATATTTTGACTTTTTTTTTAAATGGCTTATTCTAAGATATGCTTAATATTTTTGTCCATATTTTGGATTTAAATGACAAGGCTCTTGGCGGTGTCTTGCCGCAGACTAAGCTCTCGCAGCACGTGTTAATCGCATGTTTCACTCACACTTTGTACATCGTATTGGATGTGAGCTAGAAAAACATCGCCCCCGTGACAACATAAGAGAATATTTTTATTTTGCAATTGCAGACAATGATTATTTATAATATTTATTTTTTAGACTTTTTTTTAGTCAAATACAAAAAGCTTGTGACATGTAGGATTTATATCAAATGAGATTTATATTAATTTGAGAAAAATCAAAAACTTGGGGTCGCAAATATACCCCATCGTCACGGCTAGGTTAATACTTTCCTTTATTTAAATAATTAATTAGACAATGATTAATAAATATTTATAATAAAAATAAAATGCTATGACATGTTGTTTCATCGGGTATCAACGGGTGTCGGTAATAAATTGATACTATATACACATAGGAAAGTACCGGGTCGACGACCCGGGTCAATAAAGAGTGTCGGAACGGCGAACCTGTGCGATCTAAAACCATCGTATCACTCTGTATAGAGCCGATTTTTTTTATTCAAAATATTTAATTACATCATATACTTTCTCCATCTTTTGAGTGATTCCATATACAATCACTGGACAAGTTTTTGGGACTTTTTTTTTTACTCGAATTTCTTTGACAGAAACATTCCTATTATGAAGTAGAAAATTTAGTTGCTATTCAATTAGTTTGGAAAATTCTGCATTTGAAACAAACACGAATAGATTTTTTTTAGATTAAAACAAGCATATATAAATTAATGTTTTGTTTATTATTTTTTAAATCTTGGAACTTGCTGAACTCGTGTTCTGTTCTATTTGTAAATGGATTACTGGCATAAAAAAATAAATGATCTGTAATTAATGACATATTTTATGTATTATGACAGGAATTAATACATCCCGAAAGCTAATAAACATGTGATCTTTGATCACATAAACATTGGTACACGTTCCGTCATATCTTTAAGAATCTTATTGAAAGATAATAAATTTTGTCCTATCCGATCCGGAAATTATGATTGATATTCAAGCATAAAGCTTAAATAATTAGGTTTTTATTTTTATGTTGTCGTTAATTCGGAGCACGAATGCATAACAATGTTAGATAAGGATTGTCTGTATTATTATCATCGTCGTGAACTTTGTTCGAGTCACATTCATGTTTTGTATTGCAATTTGTGATTTTTTTGGTCCACAGTCACTTCACTGCAGTTGATTGACCGCGATATGTTAATCTATCTTTGGACAATGTGTTCGTTCGGTGTATATGCAAAATTGCAATAACAGTGTGATATTTTGAATTGTGATTATCGCAAATTTACCAACAAATCGGTAGTGTATTTGTGATTTCAATTGGCGCAATACTTTGAAAACAAATTATTCGTCATATTCGCCCAGAATATTATATATATTTATATACCAGAATATTATATATACTATATTTTGCATTATTCCAGTCTTATATTAAAAATTCATCTTGCTGAAAATTTCGTACTCCAGACGTACCGGAATTCAACTTGTTCCGCAGCCTGGTAAAATATGCAAAAGTACGGAATCCTTATTTCCTGCAATTTTTAGAGTCTACTCGAGTCTTACGTCTTACATTTAAATATCATATCTTATACATTTTAGCATATTTTAAATTGTCTTAGGAATAAATTTAAAAAAAATCATCGCATGATTCAGCCTCTTTTCGCGCTATATGCGAATATGTAATATTTATCATGTCAAGATATACATTTGAGTACTAAAATTGATTCAAATTCTTGCCAATATTTCAAGAACTACACTAAATCTAAAATTTTCTGGTTTAGAAGTAAGGATTAGACTGAAAATATTTATTGAAACCTCGACGTTTTTTAATGTTCCAACATATTAACCAGTGGTATGGCTTGTAGGTAGCATGCATATTATTTCGATAATGTCAGTTAACCGCGATTGAGCAAAATTAGTAGTCGGATAGGTTGGGGACGAAAAATATGAATTCGGAGAGTTCTTCATAACACTCGCCAGGGAGAGGGTGTTTTTTTTTTGTCTAAAAAAGTCTAAAGAATAAAAATTATAAATAATTATTGTACTCTATTGTCTGCAATTGCGAAAAAAATAAAAACAACAATATTCTCTGCTGCTGCCACAATTGGAATTAATTAATTTAATGCCACATAGCCTTTTGGGTGAAATAATATTAAAATTAACCAGGGTCGTTAAAATGCTTAATTTATTACCTCAGAGATAAATCTTATTGATTTTAAAGCCAATTTCTTATATTAGCACTTTCGTGGCCGGTGGTGCCTATGTGGCATCATCACGAGTTCGAACATTTGTG